>JAANYP010003720.1:16488-155369 GCA_020465985.1 Centrapalus pauciflorus
GAAGCTTTTGAGTCCTCTTCATTGATTGAATGCATCAGATCATCAAAGTTGAGGTCTCCTGAAAATGATTCAGGAACAGCTTTGGTGGAGGCATTCTTGGACTCTTCAAAGGTGACATTGATAGATTCATCTATCACCTTTCTTTTGTTGTTGTATACTCTGTAGGCTTTGGAGATAGAAGAGTAGCCAACAAACACACCTTCATCAGCTTTGGGTTCAAATTTCGACAGCTGGTCCCTTTGATTCAGAATGAAACAGGGACATCCAAACACATGGAAGTAACTGACATTTGGCTTTCTCCTTTTGAGCAGCTCATAGGGAGTTTTGTTGAACCTTTTCACCACTAAGGATCTGTTTTGAGTGAAGCAGGCAGTGTTAACAGCTTCAGCCCAAAATGATGAAGGCAAACCTGATGCACACAGCATGGTTCTGGCAGCTTCAATGAGAGTTCGGTTTCTCCTTTCAGCAACTCCATTTTGTTGAGGAGTTCTTACTGCTGAAAAGTTTTGACTGATACCTTTCTCTTCACAGAAGTCTTCAAGAGTACTGTTTCTGAATTCAGTACCATGATCACTTCTAAGCTGCTTTACTTGGGCAGAGTTCAGCATTTCCATCTTTTTAACAAATCCAATAATTTCTCTCGCAGCCTCTCCTTTGCTCTTCAGAAAGATCACCCATGTGTACCTGGAGAACTCATCAACCATTACAAGAGTGTATCTTCTTCCTCCTAGACTTGGGACATTAACAGGTCCAAACAAGTCCATATGGATCAAGAAGAGTGGAGTATCAATAGAGAAATTGTGTTTGGATTTAAAAGATGTTTTTCTCTGCTTGCCTTTCTCACAAGCTGTGCATAATCTATCTTTGGCAAAAGTCATAGAAGGCAAACCTGTCACCAACTCTTTCTTACAGAGTTTGTTGATGTTCTTGAAGTTCAGATGTGACAGTCTTCTGTGCCATAACCAGTTTAGATCAGCGTTGGTTCTTGTGAGAAAATAGGTTTCAGTTGTGGGATCAGCAGAATGCATATCCACAACATATACACCTTTCTTTCCTTGAGCACACAGCACAACTTTGCCTTGGGAATCCAATATGTAACCCAGGTGCTCATCAAAGTTAACCTTTTAGCCAGCATCACATAGTTGGCTTATGCTAACAAGGTTATGTTTTAGCCCAACCACATAGGCTACCCTTTTGAACACTGCAGCACCAGCTTTAAGAGTTCCATATCCCTCAGTGGATCCCTGCACATTGTCACCAAAGGTGACTTTTGGCCCTTTTTCAGGCCTGAGTTCACTCAGCAATTCTTTACAACCTGTCATGTGCCCTGAGCAGCCACTGTCCAAGTACCAAACCTGGGAAGGTTGTTTTTCCTGCAGAGTGAAAAGAGAATTATTAGTCATTTTTAGGGGAACTCATCACAGAGATGAGTTCTCCTACTTCATCAACATTTGTTGATGGATTTGGAATGTCCACACTAATATTCCCTATCTGGATGGTATCAGCTTGTATACCATCCTCCATGACTGTGACATTTCCACCACTGCTTGTGACAGCTGTGAGGGAAACAACAGAGTCAACAGGCCTCATGTCCTCAGATTCAGGACAGTCCTTGGCCAGATGTGTCTTCTTCCCACATTTATAACACTTTCTCTTTTTAGCAGTTTTGGAAGAAGATCCTTCAGAAACACATTCTGAACTGTTTTTGTTGATTCCTTTAGCAGGTTTAGCATTCTTTGATGAATCAACAGCTTGTGTGGAGGGTTCAATAGCCACAGCTTTGACTGTCTCTTCTTTCCTCTTTTTGGGAGGACATATGTCAAAGACAGGAAGCTTGATTGGCTTTTGAGCTTCCACAGGTTTGGGAAACTTATTCCCATTTGTCTCAGTTTGAGCAATAGCTTTGCCATTGCCCCTACTGGACTGTGATTTATGCTGCCTATCAGCATGCTCACTGTGTTTGGTTTTGAAAAACTTATTTTCATTTAAAACCAATTTACCACTATGATTTGAAAACTTATTTGAAATCACAGCAGTTTTGTTTTCAACTTGAGACTTACCCTTGTTGAAAACATGCTGCTTACTTTTTGAAAACTTATTTTCAAAATGTTTAGCATCAAAAGGATTAACATGCTTTTTACCAACAGCTTTGGACTCAGAACCTGTTTTGTCAACAGGTTTAGCATCCACAGCTTCAGTTTGAACATGTTTTCCTTTCTTTTGCTTGTGTGAGCTAGCAGAGCACTTAGCAGGCTGTTTTGGAGAACAAACTCCAACATCAGCTTTTGAGCTGAGTTCACACAAGCTGTCAGTATTTTGAGGCCTGACAAACCTGTTTGTTGAGATAAGTTTACCATTCACATTTTGGATGAATGTATTTGGAAGTTCACCAAGAGTGGACAAATCTTCTTTCAAATTACTTATCTCAACAATGGAAGCTGCTGTGTCAAGATCCCCTCCAAGATAGGCTTGGATTTGAGCAGGAATCTGTTGACTTATACAATGGCTGACTTTTTGTGCAGATTGGCACCAAGAGTCAACTATCTTTTGAAGCTTGGCATGCTTTATATCTGTTTCTCTCTTTTCTTCCAGTAAAATGGAGTTGACGTGTTTTAATTCATCAAGCTCAGTTTCCAACTTATGGAGACTGTCCAGTTTACTGGATTTGGTTTTAAGATCAGCTTTAAGCTTAGAGATTTCAGATAATAATGCATCATGCTTCTCAACAGCAGCTTTGAGATCAACAAGCATATATTCAAACATTTTAACTTTTTCTTCAGAACTGTAAGCCATAAAATTTTGTACCTTATACATCATTGTAGGATTCCAGTTCTCCAAGCTGCTGAAGGCTTCAGCTTCAGCCATATCCTGTTTGAAACTGCTTGTTGATGGGACATCAGTGTTGGCCATCAGACATTGATTATCTTCTTCATCAGATGATGAATCAGATTCCTCCCAGTCACATGTCTCTGCCATGAGTCCCTTTTGGCGATTGGAAGACACAGAGTTTTCCAATTTCCTCAGCTTAGCCATGGCCATAAGGTACTTAACCCTATAGCCATCATCCTTGTTAGTCTTGTTGGGTTTGGATGACTGACCAACAGCTTTTGACACACAGTCAGCAGCTATGTGACCAGTTTTGCCACACTTGAAGCACTCAGCTTTGGATTTATCAAATGCCTTCTTTTTGCCAGCACTTGAACCTCCTTGCAGCATGTTTCTTCCAAACCTTTTCTTGTTGAACCTTTTGACAAGCATGGCTATCATTTGCTCATCATCTTGTTCAGCAAGATCTGCAGCATCTTCTTCTTCTGACACCTCCTCCTTTTCATCATCCTGTTGATCAGGTTGAATGAACACATCATTCACCTGATTAACAGGCTGTCTCACACTAGCCACAAAGGCTGCACCTCTTCTGGACATTTCCAAGGCATTTCTCTTTTGTTGCCTTGACTGTTCATCATTCAGTAAAGATCCATATAGATTGACCAGATCCATACTTCTGATGGTACCTGAGTTCCTTAGAATTGTTGAAAAGTAGTTCCATTCTTCAGGTAAAATGTCCAGAAATTTGTTCACCAGGGTAAGGCTGTCCTTGGTGATCCCAACAGCTTTGAGATCATTCACTAGAGTAGTGAACCTGGTGTAGGTTTCAGTGAGAGTCTCCTTTGGTTTAGCAAAGAAGAGTTCATACTGTCTAACAAGATTGTTGATCCTGTTATCCAGTGTGATTGTGGGTCCATCATAGACGGTACACAAAGTATCCCACATCTCCTTTGCTGTCTTCATTTTCTCCACCTGCTTGAACACATCATCAGGGAGAGAAATGACCAGGTTGTTTCTGGCCTTTGCATCCAGAGCCACCAATCTCTTGTCTTCATCAGACCATTGAGCTTTGGCTTTCTCAAAGGTCCTGATTTCAGGAGCAGCTCCTTCAACCGCTGGAGTTATAGTAGTAACAGAGGTTGGCACATAGGGACCCTCCATCACTATCTCTGGCAGTTGTACATCCAGATTCTCTAAGTAGAGCATCATTCTGCACTTCCAACCAGAGAAGTTTTGATGATTAAATTTAGGAGGCTTGCCCATAGAGCCATTGTCATAGTAAGAAGAATTTGCAGCACTGTTGTCCATGGAAACTTGGGAGAATGAGAGATCTAGAATGACACACACTCTAAACTGCTCTGATACCAGTTGTAGGTCCCGAGAGGCTCCCAAAGTATATAGTTGTAAGCTGTAGAGGGGGGTGAATACAGCAATTTAACATCTACACACTCTTTTCTCAATGTTTGTATGTATTATCAACAATTTGTTAATTACAAACAAGCTTGAATGCGGAATGGTTCAAGCTGAGATGACAGATACAACAGTATGTTTACTAGTCTAAGACAGACTCGAACTAGTATACACCGAATACACTCACTAAGATGCACTCAATGTATTTACAAGACTTTTAAGGAACAGCTTAGGTAAAACAGCTTAGACACTCAGATTCTGGTTTACAGAAGACTTGCATGCATGAAGATCACACTTGCACGTTCACTCTTGGTTTAAGCACTTAGCTTTCTTCACTTTCTTTCTGACCTTAGAAGCTTCCTTTTATACTCACTTAGAGGATCTAAGAGAAACATCTTCATTGGACGGAATGAAAAAGGAGAAGTCTTGTTGAAAAGACAACATAACCTTTTCTGCACTTTTCTGAAAAGCAGACTTGACTTCACATGTGCAGAACTTTTGTCTTTTTACTTTGTCTACTGTTGCATTGCCTTTAACCATTTTAGGAATGTCAACTTTGCGTCTTTCTTCCTTGTAAAGGCCTATTTTGATATAAGAAAAAGGTCTGTCACCCTTTTTCAAATATCCTTTTGTCTTCATGTTACAGAACAGCGTGGGCAGGCTGAGCAGTTCTGTTTTCCACTTTGTCTTCGACTGTGTAAACTGATCTTGTAGTCAAAAACAATACATGATGACTTGGAAACAAATTCCATAAAGTGTTTACCCTGTTCACAAAGAACAGGTTCTGTTCACAAAGAACAGAACACTTTAAAAATGCCCAAGCTGCTCAACAGTGTAGAGCAGCGTAGACAGTTTATGTCCAGCCTGTTCAGCAGACTGAACAGCTTGGACAAAACTGTCTTAGTTGCAACACATGCAACATATAGAACAGCTTTAGACTGATATTGCAAATCATTTTCAGGTTTCAATAAGGCATATAACAGGCCTTAAATTCAACCTTCAAATGTATCAACAGGTTTGATTATATCTCCCCCTCAGATGTAGAACAGGTTTGACTGAGGCCTTTTTGTGCCTAACAAGTAGTAACAACTATTGAGATGATTGCAGACCTTAAGACAGTAAAGTTAGAAGAACTTATCGGAAAACTTAAGACTTACGAAGAAAGGATTAAGTTTAGAAAAAGTAGTCAGGAATATTATAGTGAGAAGTTGTTGTTCACACATCAAGGCAATGACAGAAGTTATGAACACAACAATAGACGAGGAGGAAGAAATCAGACACAAGGAAGAGGTCAAGGAAGATTCGCAAGAGATAACAGAAGTAAAGATAGTCATGATAAAGGAGGAAGAAACCCTGGATATCAAAGATACCAACGAAGAGATATTAGAGAGATAGAATGCTACAATTGTCCCAAATTTAGACACTAAGCTAAGAATTGTTCAGAACCAGATCATAGAAAAGAAGCCTCAAACCTCATTGAAGAAGACTTAGAACCAACGTTACTGATGGTTATTGATCACGATTAGATCAATAACAAGAAAGAAAAGAGAGAGAGAGAGAGAGAGAGAGAGAGAGAGAGAGAAAGAAAGAGAGAGAGATAGAGAGAGTAGACAAGGTCGAGATTAGATCAAAGAGTGCATGATTGATCGAGAGTAGATGATCAATCAAAAAAAAAAAAAAAAACTGATCAAGAGTAGATCATTTTTCTTAAAAGGAGAGATTCAAAGAAGAACTGATCGAGAGTAGATCATTTTTTTTAAAGTAAGTTAGAGAAACCGACGATTTGATTCAGCAAAATCAAATACAGATAGAGACACCGCATTTAAGACACAGATGCAAAATTTGAGACACAAATGCAGAGACAGTTAGAGAACCTAACAAGATTTAGATTGCACGAGCAAGAAGATGCATGTGTTGCAAAATTGAGATTACACGAGCAAGAAGATGCAAGTGTTGAAGACGAACAGAAGATTGAAGACTTGAAGAACAATCAAGATTAAGGGGGAGAATGTTAGTTTAATCTTGATTATGTAAATAGTTTAGAGTTAAATATGTAATTATATAAAGTACAACGACCTAGAATAGCATTTAGTAAACATGAAGAGTTGCAACTATTCGTAAAAGTCGCAACCGTTCGTGAAGAGGCACGTCCGAACCATTGTGTCGGTTCACACGTACCTCTTAGATTAGTATATAACGAAAGCATTGTAAAGATTGTAAATTGTGTATTTCCAAGATTGTTGTAATAAAAGTTTAGTTTTGGTAAATCCTGTGATTGTTTTAGAGAGTTTCCCAACAGTTGGTCTGCTCCCTTTATTCTTCGTCTCATTTCTCCAGCAGTTTTTGTTGATATTTCATTGTAACTCTTATTCCAATAGTATGCTTCATTCCTCATTGCTTTTTTTTACTATTCAAGGTACTTTTCCTATTTCACAGTCTTCCTCAATTCATTTCATAAGATTTTAAATCTCATAGACTCTTTGATTAAGTCTTCTTCTGGCTCAATGATTTCCCTGATCGCTTTCATCATATTCCATACCTCTATCTGCTTGATAAGTGTCTCTCATTTTAAGATTTTGGTAAACTCATTGCTTTTTGCATGATTACTTGATAAAGGCAGTGAATCAAATGGTGGTACACAATACCAAGTACAATTTCTCTCCTAAGCCGCTAAGTTTGACCTTTGATCCGACAACACAGGTGAGTAGTTTGTAATTCACAAAAATCCTTCTCTGGGTGTATATGTATATGTATTCATTTTGAGTTAAAAATCTTTTCTCATAAGGTTCGTTATTCATCAATTTGAAATTCTAAACCAAAGTAAGAAAATTTGAAAGTCAAAATAAAATTTATATTGTTTTGAACTTTAAGAATTAGTAGTCCATTTGGTGTAAAAGCTTTTCTTCACTACCATTTCATGCCAGAGTAAGTTGGGTAGGAATTTTTCATACGGTAGAGGAAGTGTACGGTTGCTTGATTGTTGCACTATGGCTTCGGTTAACTGGGAAATTTTGCTTCAAGTAAAGGTTGAATACTTCCAGGTATATTAATTATGCATGGGTCGTCTTCCTCGCTGTTTTGAAACGAATCTAGGTTTTGATCTACCCATGCTTCAATCCTATGATCGTCTTCCCAAGAGCTTGTGAGCTTTCACAATGGGTTGAATTCCCTCACAAGGTATTATGATTGCAAGTCACTTGCAACAAATACTGTCTTCTAAATATTGATTTACTATCCTTGCAAAAGACATAAGAAAATGGAATTTTCCTTGCAAAATTGCTTACTGTCGCCATTGAATTGTTAGTGAAGCAACATCCACTAGCAAATTTCAAAATTTACTGAGCTAAAATCGATTTTTATTGTTTTATATATCTTACCCTAACTTAAATAGGAAAAGAACTCCAGGTCATATGGGTCACGTTTTTCCCTTGTAATAACTGTTCCATTTTATAATTGTACATGGAATTTCATCAAGATAGGGTTGATGCTAAGGAGATATACAAAGGTTTGCTTATGGTCCTAATGACATGATCTCTTTGTAAAGCCATTTTTAAGGCATAAACGTTAATTTTTCATACCATAATTTCCTTCATATTTTTTTCTAATGATATCCTCTGAAGATCCATTATATTCTGAGTTTTTTTTTTCTTTGATCCAATTTCTATTCTATGTTACTATCGTTTTTCATGTATATTTATAACATGTAGGTGTTTGCAGGCAAAAGGAGCTTTTTATTGGGTACTCGTATTTTTGTTCTGCATGTGAAATTGCTTCTCATAGTAGAAGGATACCAATCTGGGTAAGTTAAAACATAGTTAGTTTGGTAATTTACATATATAACTTGAAAATATTACCCATACAAAAATCATATTATTGGAAGCTATGTAGTCTATGAACAATGTCTTATGACTCATGACAGTCTATCATATTGTCTAACCTTGATTTTTTATATCATCCGAATGTCGATCAGGTTTTTGTTTTCAATATAGTTGCTTTGCTACGACATTGCTGTACACCAAATCTGGCGGATTATCTTGATTTTAAGGTGTATTGTCTAAATTCGTTCATGTGTTTTCCATACATCTCGGTGGGCCTGAGAATCAGTTGGTGTATTGATAGATATTCTAAAAGCCTTTATATGTTGGTAGGTATTAATCATAGTATTTACCACACATAGATGGCATGTAAATATTACATGTGTATGAAGAACTCCGCTTATTTTACCTTAGTTGTTTTGAAATAAACACATCATTAATTTGACACTTGATAAATGATGAAAGAAGTTGAAAAAAATATGTTTATGTTATCATTCCTTTTTTTTTATACAGACCTAGAAGGTAATATTCTTTGGATATGATCCTACATGAAAACTGAAAACTGTCTACCAGATATTCTTTGGATACGATCCTACATGATGAAGCTACCATACTTGCTAATGCGTTGATAATAGACATGGAGGTAACATCCTTACAAAATTTCAATTGTTTTGAGCTATCAATGCAAAGAAGTTGACCCTGCTTTTCTGATTGATGCTTCAAAATTCTCTCTTTTTTTGCTTCATTACTAATATGGTATATTGCTATAACTGTATAAGCATTGTGAATATGGTGTAACTTGAGAAATTAATCCCCCGGTTGAATAATTATGGAGCATGAATTCTAAAAAGCTGCAACAAGAAATTGGGATGCCTAAGCAGAACGAGGAGTACTTGTAAAATCATAATCACTATTTATTGTTTGTTTTTCCATAGTCCCTTTCAATTCTCAAAATTTATTAGTTTCAAATTTACCAGAATCTTGTTGTACTTGAAAGAGTGTTTAGTTAAAAAAATTGTCAACTTGGAGTTTTGCAATGTCGTGATGTGGACCAAATCCATCCCAAATTTCAGTGAGTTTTTCTTGAGTAAAGAATGCTTGAATTATTAAACATTAATTATTTGTTTAAAAATTTTTTAATTGCCGTAAATGAAGTCATCTTTGATTAAACCCATGTCCAAAGAAGAAGCTGAAAAAGGTGGTCTATTACATGGCTCTAATCATAGTTGCTTGTCAAACTTTCATCGAATAGGTATTCATTATTATAACTTCCATTGTGTTAATCTTTCATAGTTTTTTGGCATGCATCATTGTAGCTATTTTCCCAAAGAATATATAACCTAAATAAATGCTAGAATTATGGTTTTTTTTGTAAAACAATGTTTGAAACTGAGTTTCTTTCTATTCATTTCATGTTTACTAGGCAAAAATTTAAGCACCCCTTACTACTCATCCCCATCAGGTACTACTCATCGTATGTTGATCTCATCCCCTTCCAACTTTTTTTTTTTCGAGTCTGAAGATGTAAATTGTGATTTCTTGTCCTTACCTCCGTCGTTGCAGTTAAGTTTATAATATCATTAAATTTCTATTATATGTAGATACATAGAATCGTGTATATTGTGTTAGAAGTTGAGTGTTAATCATCACTTTGGTTGATAGCAAGACTTTGAACAGTGGCAACAAGTTTGCTTTTTATGAAGTTGGTTATTTGGTTACAGCCTTAGCTTTGAAAACCATTCCAAGAGCTCCTGTTTAGACTTTAAAGGCGCAACTATCTTCATTGGCTTTTGATTTTTTTTTTGATGTACTTGCTTTGAAAGCAACTGGAGAAATAGATAGACAAAGTGGACTCTTTAGAATGTTTAACTTGCTCAATCTATGATCTTTTTTTCCTCTTTTATACAACACAAGATAGATTATAATTAGATGTTGAACTTTGTACAACTTTCTATAATTCTATTCAATAGCTTTTGCTGATTTTTTTGTAACAACGATATGAAATTGTCATACTACAATTTATACATGACCATTATTTGAGGATTTTCACATCAATATTGATTCTATAAATTTTGAGAATAATATAATTGTCGGTGGTGGTGTTAAGAACTACGAATCTTGTTTAACTTTGAGAGATGTTTTTGCTGCCTTTTTTTTTTTATGAGAAGTCACCCAAATTTTGTGTTGAACCTTTTAAGTTTGTGACCTCTTGTCACACCCCGTTACCCCCGTTGGCAACTAGGCGTGACGTCGCGGAAGCATAGTCATATTCAAGTGAATGACCACTATATGAACATTTTCGAAAAATACATTGATAAACATCAATATATATCAATGTTTTTACATAATCCAAATAAAACGTAAGTTGTTCGCAATCACAGAGATTTAAATACATGATCAAAAGAACATTAATTATGCTAATAAATCTCTTGGTGTTTGAAAATACACCAAAATATGCGGAAGCCTTGCTACGCTTCCGATACATGCTACTCAGCTTAATTACCTGAAAATACACGCTAAAATACGTCAACAAAATTATTGGTGAGCTCATAGGTTTACACAAAAAAATGACTTTTATGAACAACAACGATTGAGTTTGAATTTATAAAGCATAAATTCCATGTTATGTATTAAATATAACCATCATGCAACCGAACTTAATTATGAGTTTGCGCTATGTAGTATTAACCACTATAATACTATGACGTTAAATATTTACGCACCCGTTAATAGTTGGCGCGACCAACCCGGGCGGGGGGCATTAATCCGGATAGATGTATCCCTATGATATTCACGTTTTCATAAATGTCATTAACGGTTCATGATTGAGGGCATGATGAAACCACATGTGTGTAATACATAAAAGAAATATAGCATGTACTGTGTCCATATAAAAATTGTAGTATGTATTTTCACCCCAAAACATAATGTAAAAATAGCGGCTATGAGTACTGACCGCAAAAGTGATGACAAATATGAGCTAAAAATGTAGATTGTGTTGTTGTTGACTTGTGGAGAACTTGATATGTTTAACTGAGTCCTAAATGATATGAGGGATTTAATAACTCCCTTAAATGATATTATGCATGTACGTTGGTTTTTATGTTTTAAATCACCCAACTTAACAAGTCCATAAATAAAACCCACTTAAAAACGTCAAGTTTATATATATAATTTTCCAGCTTTTATCGAGGTTTTTCGGCCTACTTTGTGACTGTTTTTAACCAAGCTCCAAAACTATTTGGGCTTTGATATTCATATTCATAAAACTACTATGTACAAGGATTTTCTGAAGGTACAAACGACCATTTTTCAAGGTGTTTCGGTTAGGGAAAAGTCTCGTTAAAAACCCTATGTTGGCCATTTTTGAGTTGTTAGACTTTTCGGTTCCCAAATAATATTTGGGGGTTCAAAACACCATATTAAATTATGAAAACCTCCAGTATTTATTTAAGTCACAGATCTAACTTTTGAAACAAGAATCAACTCATTTCGTTAAGTTTTGAATTAGTTATGATTTTTCAAAGTACATGTAATATTTCTGCCGAAAATCCAGATTTCATAACCTTGAAACAACTTGTGATTCTTGTTGTTTATTTAAGGGTTAAAGTCGTAGAATAGTTGTGTACTTTTTAAAATGTATCGATATGATACATGTACTATTTTAATTATTCATATTACACGTGTACTTTCTGAATCGTTCAAATTTGATACGTGTACTACATTTTTTCAAACCAATATGATACCTTTGGTAACCGGTTACTGGCTATACCTGTTAAGAGTGGAATTTCTCTTTTTATTAATGTTCAAATTTCCATAATTGAAGATCAAATACACTTTCTCGTCCTTGTAATAACCTGGTAGGAGAAATCACACAGCACAGCCAACTTCAAACACCTACAGACCTCTATAGAAATCTCCAATGACGATTTCCACCGTCCAGATCGAAGAACTATGTGTTGCGAAGCTTCTCCTCAAATTTCACACAGATCCAACAGTGAACAAGTTCGTACCGACGATTCTGACACATGTATAAAAGGCTATGAAACACATTTATATAACTTGTTATCATATTATTCATACTTACATTGTGTGTTTATATATTTATAAATACATTCGAAGAAACAAACTTTAAAACATAACTAGTTATTTATAAACTTGAGTTTTAATGAAACTTGTTGTTGTTGGTGGTTATATATATTATGTAAGACTTATATAAATATAAATATAAGAAGTAATAAGTTAGTATTTACTTACTTTTATATTTTAGAAGTAAGAAATCAAGTAGAAGTTGAAATCTTGAATTGATTGCACAAGAACATCCTCGAAACACTTGAAGAACAAAAATTTGCAAACTTTGGCTTTGTTGAGAGGTGTTGGTCGGATTTTAGATAGGAGAAAAGAGAGAGTTTTGGTGTTTTGAAGGTGTGAAAATGAATGGAAATAGTTGCTCTTATTTATAGATGGAAAAAGTGAATTGAAATGATGAAGTGTTGGAGGTTGAGTGCATCTTTTAGCAAAATGAGTGGATTTAAAGTTGATTTTGATGGTGAATGAGTATTGTAATAAAAAATTGAAGTCAACCTCTAGTATTGTACTATAAAGGGCCGGCCTATAGGAGAGTATTTTCATTGTATTCTTATTTTTTTTTTTGTATAAAAGTATTTCAAAATGTATTCTTGTATTTCCTTTTTTATGTAAATTCATAAAACTTATAAATGCATTAGTTTAATGAATTGTTTTAGTCTTGCATAATAAATGTTAAGTAAGTTTGTTAATACATGATTAGTGTCACTAATCTTTATTTAATTATGTACTTAGTTGAATTAATCCATCATATCATAAATCGATCGGATTAATTAATTTTCTGTTTCATTTCACCGATGAATCTGTTTCTAATTGAAATTAATTTCCTTATGAAATTTGCTAATCACTTTGATTAGTTACTAATAACCACTGATTAGGTTATAGTTTTCTAATAACTATTGATTAAGTTATAGTTGTTAACCCGATTTTGTGTCGGATGTTACAGTCTCCCCTTGTTAAGGGAATTTCGTCCCGAAATTAGTTCGTGTTCTCCACTGCTTGAGCATGCGAGAACAAATGAGGGTATTTTTCCCGAAACTGATCTTCGTGTTACCATGTAAACTCAGGACCACGCTTAGAGTTCCATCTGACCTTTGTTATGGGTATGCGGTTGTGTTTTAGCTTCTTGACTTCTCGGTCCATAATTTCTACAGGTTTTTTGATGCAATGCAGCTTGTCATCCAATTGTAGTTCCTCCAGAGGTGTGATGAGTGTTTCATTTGACAGGCACTTCTTCAGATTTGATACATGGAAGGTTTTGTGTACACTGCTTAGCTCTGGGGGTAGTTCAAGCCGATAAGCTATCGAACCAATTCTCTTGGAAACCTTGAATGACCCGATATAACAAGGATTAGCTTTCCTCGTTTCCCAAAACAGATTACACCCTTCCATGGTTACACTTTTATCATCACCTGATGTCCTTCTTGGAATTCTAGATCCTTCCTTCTAACATCTGCGTAGCTTTTGTGTCGATCCCGAGCAATTTTTAATCGGTTTTGAATTTGCACTATCTTCTCAGTTGTCTCATGTATGATTTCTGGACCGGTTTTTTGGCGATCCACAACTTCAGCACAACAAATAGGTGATTGACACTTTCGACCATACAGTGCCTCAAATGGAGCAGCTTTAATGCTCAAGTGGTAACTATTATTGTACAAGAACTCGACTAATGGAAAATGTTTATTCCAACTCTTGCCAAAATCAATCACGCACGCCCTTAACATATCTTCCAACGTTTGAATGGTCCGCTCACTATGACCATCAGTTTGTGTGTGGTACCCTATACTCATTTCTAGTTCATGTACCAAAGCCTCTTGAAATGATTGCCAAAACCTTGATGTGAACCAGCTATCTCTATATGATATAATCGATACGAGAACTCCATGCCTTGAGACAACTTCTTTAAGATAGATATGTGTTAACTTATCCATCTTATCAGTCTTCTTGATTAGCAGGAAATGTGCAGTCTTTGTGAGTCGATCAATGATTACCCAAATGGTGTCAAAACCACCTCTAGTCTTTGGAAATTTCGTGATGAAATCCATGGTTATTGTCTCCCACTTCCATTGTGGTATCTCTGGTTGTACCAATAATCCTGATGGTTTTTGTGTTCAGCCTTAACCTTCAAACATGTTAAGCACTTGCTGACATATGTAGCAATGTCAGCATTCATCTTCGGACACTAGTACAACTCCTTCAAATCGTGATACGTCTTATCTGATCCTGCGTGGACAGCATATTTTGACTTATGCCTTTCATTCATGACCTGCTTCCTTATCCCTCCGAACTTTGGTAGCCAAATTCTGCTCATGAAGTACTAGCATCCATCGGTTTTGATCCCAAACTGTTTATCCATGCCTCTCAAGGCTTCATCCAGTAGGTTTCCCTCCTTGACTGCTTCCTTCTGTGCCTCGAGAAGCTGAGAGTTCAGGTTTCACTATATAGTCATGACCAAGTCTCGGACTCTCAATGGCTTAACCCGTCCCTTTCGACTTAAGGCATCAGCTAGAACGTTTGCTTTGCCCGGATGGTAGCGGATTTCGCGGTTATAAACACTAAGTAGCTCAACCCTACGACGTCGCCTCATATTTAACTCCTTCTGGTTCAGAATATGTTGGAGCCTCTTGTGATCCGTAAACACTGTGCATTTTGTTCCGTATAGGTAGTGTCTCCAGATATAGAGAGCAAATACCACAACTCCAAGCTCTGGTCATGTGTTGTATAGTTTTCCTCGTGGAATTTAAGTTGCCATGATACATAAGCGATAACTTTATCGTTCTGCATTAACACACAGCCCAATCCATTGTGTGAGCATCGCAGTAGACCACGAAATTCTCTGTTCCTTTGGCTAAGGATAGAATAGGTGCACTACACAACCTTTGCTTCAACAACTGAAAAGACGATTCCTGATCTTCACCCCAGTTGTGCTTTACATTCTTTCGAGTCAGCTCTGTTAAGGAACTAGCTATCTTTGAGAAGTTCTAAATAAATCGCCTGTAATAAGCGGCAAGACCTAAGAACTGACGGATTTCCGTGGAAGTTCTAGGAGTTTCCCTGTTCTTAATGGCCTCGATTTTCGATGGGTCTACTTCTGTTCCCTGGCAGTTGAATACATGCCCAAAGAATGTTACTTCTTGCAGCCAATAATCACACTTGGGAAATTTGGCGTATAGCTGTTCTTTCTCTAGAAGCTTAAAAATCAATTTCAGATGCTGCTCATGCTCCTCCTTGCTTCTGCAATAGATAAGGATGTTATCTATTAAGACAATAAAGAATTTGTCTAGATAGGTTTTGCATACATGATTCCCGAGATCCATCAGTACTGCTGGTGCATTAGTAATACCAAATGGCATCACCTAAAACTCATAGTGACCATAACGAGTTCTGAAAGCCGTCTTCGGAATATCTTCCTCCCGTGCCTTAACCTGGTGATATCCGGACCGTAGATCAATCATTAAATAGATGCTAGATCCTTTTAGCTGATCGAATAGGTTTTCGACTCTGGGGAGTGGGTATCGGTTCTTGATGGTCAACTTGTTCAGCTCTCGATAGTCTACGCACATCCTAAAGGATACGTCCTTTTTCTCTACGAACATTATCGGAGCTCCCCACGGAGAGGAAATTGGTCGGATGAATCCTTTATCCAACAGCTCTTGCAGCTGATTGGATAACTCTTGTATCCCTGAGGGTGCTAATCGATTGGGTGATCGTGCTACACGCACAGCTCCAGACACCAAGTCGATCTGAAATTCTACTTGCCTAGCTAGTGGAAGCCCAGGCAAGTCTTCAGGAAAGACCTTTGGCTAGTCACAAACCACTGGAATCTCTTCGAGTCGCTTCTCCTTCGACTCTTTCTCCATCAATTGAACTAGAACTACTTGACATCCCTTTCGGAGACATTTCAGAGTTCTTAAACCAGGTATGACGTTTAGCTGACGGTTGTTTCTTTCTCCCTGAACCTTTAGGACTTCCTTCTTCTTGAGCGATATATGCAGGACCTTCTTACCACACAGGATTTCTGCATGATTGTCTGATAACCAATCCATACCAATAACGACGTCGAAGCTTCCGAGTTCAATTGGCATCAAGTCTATCTTAAAGGAATGATCTACTAACTTTAGCATGCACTCTTTAATTACACTATTTGCTTCAATCAACTTTCCGTCAACTAAGTCTATGGTATAAGCATTGTCTAAAAGGGAAAGAGTGGAATTCAATTGTTCACTAAACTTAGCAGATATAAAGCTTCTATCAGCCCCAGTATCAAATAACACATAAGCATATACATCGTTAAGAAGAAACGTACCTGTCACCACGTTGGGATCCTGACTAGCGTCACCAGCTCCCAATACAAAGCCTTTCCCTTGAGCGCCACTATTGTTCCTCAACTTTGGGCAGTCTTTCTTAAAGTGTCTGACAATCCCACACTCGAAACAGTTCATTTGCGTACCGATGTTGCTTCCATTGTTTTTACTATTACAATCCTTGGTCAAATGTTCAATTCTCTTACACTTCCCGCATGGGGTAGGTGTAACATCCCATTTTCGAGATAATTGCGTGGAATTATTTTAGTGGATGTTTAAATAATTAATATCGTGTTGGGCCAATGAGATCCCGAGTAGTGGATTAAACGTGTCGGGTTTATGAGTTACGTGTCTCCGGGTTATAATATTAGTGGATTAATTATATATTTGGGTTCGTGGATTTAAATGGGTTAAAAGGATATTAATTGTGAAAATGTGATATCGGGTTCGGGTTAATGGGTTCGGGACCGGCCAAATTTGAGATAAACATATACGTGCTTATCTCCTTTCCTTTACCTTCATTTTCAAGAAAACCCAGAGGTGTGTGTGTGTATTTGGTGTGGAGCTCCTGCAAGGAATTGAAGCCAAGGTGAAATTGGGTGCTGTATTTGCTTTCATCTTCATCTTCTTGTGTTCTTGAGGTATCCAAGGTAAGGGTTATTAGTTTTGATGGCTAATCTTGAGTTGTATGTGTGTTATGTTGAAGAAATTGGTTTCAATAGTGTATGGGTCGAATTTATATGAATTAGTACGCTCCTTGTTGTTGGGAATAAGAAAGGAGGGTTAAAACCCCTCTAGTTCAGCCATGGAAATCGAAGTGCAGGGATGGAGGCAGGCGCATGATCGCGGCGCGACGCGCAGGGGGCCGCGGCGCGACGCGCAGAAGGGCAGGGGCGCGGCGCGAGGTGCAGGGGGCGCCGCGCGGTCAGCAGCTCGGTTGGGTTCTGCGTGGGGTTTTAAGGTCTCGTTGGGGGTTGCCTTCGAGTCGGGCCTTGTTGGGGATTTTGGGGTCGGGTGTTGATCGGATTTTCGGGGTTTCCGATTGGGATTGTTTCGGGGGTTCGGGTCTGTTATGGGTCGTATTTTGATTGGGTTTTTGGGGTTCTGTTGGGGATTGCAGTTGAGTCCGAGTCGGGTTCATGTTCATTATGAGTTTGTGATACATGTTCGTGGGTTTGTGTTAACGAGTTGGGATCTGTGTGATTTCAGGGACGAGTCAGCGAGCCGAGCCGAGTCAGAGACTTCGGGACTAGTGGATTGACCATGTGAGTACCCGAGTTCCTTTTCAAACCCGGGACCGTTTTACGAGTCATAACTGTGTAGCTAGCTTCGTGTATGTGTATATTGTGTATTGTGCATGAGACAGGGACGTGGGCGCCAGGTATGATTCTATTTCCCACACATGTGTTATATGTGTGCATGAGATGAGATCCAGTCCGGGGGTCCGTGATGAGTTCCATACGGACAGTGATTCGCGATGTGTGATCGCACGGGTTGACTGTCCCTAACAGTCCTTAGGGCGTGTATACACGGCAGGGCCTGTAGCCGGTTCGCGCCCGTGCTACAGGGTTGTGGCTAACCACCGGTGTACACGGTCGTTAGCTGGGGAAGGGTCCCCCTAGTGATATTGTGTGCAGGGCTTCAGATCTCATGCTGAGTGTTCATACCTGCTTTATACTGTTGATTGCCAGGGACAGAGATTGAGCTTGTGGTGTGTGTATGTGCTACGTGTATGCATGTTATGTGTTACTATGCAGAGTCTAACCCTCGAGTACTCACGAGCTTACGTATTCGAGTCTACCATGTTCAGGGTTTCAGTGAAGGGATCAGTAGCTGAATTGTTGATCAGAGACTCGCCGTTTGTGAAGACTGTTGTAGCTGCCTATGTTGACGATTATGTTAGTGTTCGTGTCTCATGAGATGTTATTAACCAGTGAATTGTATGTCAATGATATTATATGAAAGTTTTAAATTGTCAGTGATTTCGGTTTATCCTATGACGTGTGCATGATAGAGTATTGAGATATTGCCACCTGTGTATTGTATTGACGTGGCATTTCCGGGATCGGGGAGGGTGTCACAGCATGGTATCAGAGCTTGTGGTTTGAAGTCTGAGTATCATTAGTGGATGCTTAACTTAAACCTTGTTTCGATCCGTGGGGGATCTATTGCGATTGATATTAGTGGAGTTAACTAACCTGGCTTAGTGTATAACGCTGGGTGATCTATCTATGGTTCTCAGTTGTTTTGGTTTTTGCAGATAGTTATGGCAGATCAGGGCGAGGGATCCGGCGCGGGTAAGCCGCCAGGGGACGAGTTTATTCGCTAGTCAGAGCTTCTGGAAGCATTGACAGAGTTTTACAGGCAGCAGAGAGAGCAGGAGCGGGAACAAGATCAAGGGATGGGACCACGTGCTGGGGGTAGTCAAGATACGGGTACGGGTGCCTCTTCATCTACCTCTCGGCAAAGGGGTTCGTTTAAGGATTTCATGACCGGGAATCCGCCAGAGTTTAGAGGTGGGGGTGAGCCAGGGATGGCTATGGCATGGGAACGTGATGTGGAGGCTGCCTTTAGAGTTGCGCACGTGGAGCCGAGAGATATGGTCGGTTATGCGACCTATCTGTTGAGGGGAGGGGCGTCACAGTTGTGGCAGTCTATAGAGTCAGCAATGACATCTTCTGCGGTGTATGCGATGACGTGGGATCAGTTCAGGGCTGTGTTCGAGCTACAGTATATCCCGACAGACGAGAGGCGAGAGATGGAGCGGCGATTCTTTCACCTACAGCAGGGAGAGATGACGGTGCAGCAGTACGTGGACCGGTTCAATGAGTACTCCCAGTTTGCAACTCATTACATCGCCACTGAGCAGCGAAGAATCGATGCGTTTGTTGATGGACTGCGAGCGGATATCAGGGAGTTCGTCGGGATGCACGAGACTTCTACTTTTGCCAGAGCATTAGAGATGGCCCGCATAAGGGAGCGGGAGATAGCCAAGCAGAGGGAGGAGCCATCTTCTCAGAGTCGACGTGCGAGGACTCCTGAGCGGTCCTGGAGAGATCGGAGGCATTCCAGAGACGATTCCAGAGAGCGGCGTTCGGGACAGAGTTCAAGAGACAGACGAGATCGGGATAGAGACAGAGACAGGGATAGGGAGCAGAGGTCGAGTGGGCCGGGGCGGAGCCAGCGATCAGATAGTCAGAGTCAGAGGCAGAGTTCAAGATATACAGGGCAGAGTCAGAGCAGCGTAGGGCAGAGGCCTCGAGATGGAGGCGATAGGGGAGACAGTTCGGTTGGAGATCGGGAGTGCCCGATATGTCACCGTCGCCATAGTGGGCCGTGTGTGCCCAGGTGTTATCGATGCGGTCAGCGGGGGCATGCTGCCGCGACGTGTACTGTTCCAGAGCCATTGTGCTTTCGTTGTGGGAGGCCGGGGCACAGAGTACGAGACTGTCAAGAGCCGGGACCAGCGGTGCAGGGTGCGAGTTTTAGTGGGGCCAGAGCAGAGCCGTCGTCATCCAGTCGTCATGATTCCAGGGCGTGGGGTCGGGTCTTTCAGGCGACTGCAGAGGAAGCTCGAGATGCTGCTGATATGATTTCGGGTATGTCTTTATGAGCTTGCTTTGAGTATATGTCAGTTGTGGGGCGGGTTGCTGGGCTATGTCTGTGATAAGTGTATGTGTTCTGTTGCGTGTGACTGTTTCGTTGTGTTTGTGATTATGGGATTCAGTGACAGAGGGGCGGGATTGTGTGTATGGGCTGAATGAGGTCGTTGTGCTTGGGGTGTATATGTGGAGTCAATGTGCTAAATTCGGGTTTATTGTGATCTGGGCTTCCGAGTTTAGAATTGTGCTATGTTAATGGATTGATCTTGTTGGGCTATGTGTGTTATATGAGTAATCCTTGTGAATGTGTTTGTGATGTGCTAGTGGATTGATCCTTCTGATAGTGGATTATCGTGTTGATAGTGAATTTAAATCATTGTGTGCGTTATCCATATCTATGATATTGTGTTTTATGAGATGTGTTTATCCGTTGTGGTGAAAAGAATTGAGAATTTTGTTGTGATAGTGGATTAATCTATTGATAGTGGATTTAATTCCTGTATGAGTTTCATTATGTTTATAAGCTTGCGTTAGTGATTCGATGGAGATGTCTTTATGTGTCGTGTTAGTGGATGATCTGTATAGAGTTATGTGAGTATGTGATAAAAGAGAGTGAAGATCGATGGATTGAGATCATATGTGGATTGAGTGGCTTATGAAGTGACGCCACGAGAAGACTCTGTGAATAGAGGATCTATCAGTTGCCGATATGTGAATTAGGGGATTTAATTGAGCTATTAGTGGATTGACTAATTGTGAATTGAAGATGTGTATTAGTGATGATTGTGCCATTCAGAGTTCAAATGCGAATATATCCGAGTTGTTGATAATTATATCAAGAATTTCGAGTCAATATTTTCGGGGATTTGAATTAGAGATGTGCATTTGCGAGCGGGTTTGCGATAGATTCCGGGGACGGAATCTCTTTAAGAGGGGAGGATTTGTAACATCCCATTTTCGAGATAACTGAGTGGAATTATTTTAGTGGATGTTTATATAATTAATATCGTGTTGGGCCAATGAGATCCCGAGTAGTGGATTAAACGTGTCGGGTTTATGAGTTACGTGTCTCCGGGTTATAATATTAGTGGATTAATTATATATTTGGGTTCGTGGAATTAAATGGGTTATAAGGATATTAATTGTGAAAATGTGATATCGGGTTCGGGTTAATGGGTTCGGGACCGGCCAAATTTGAGATAAACATATACGTGCTTATCTCCTTTCCTTTACCTTCATTTTCAAGAAAACCCAGAGGTGTGTGTGTGTATTTGGTGTGGAGCTCCTGCAAGGAATTGAAGCCAAGGTGAAATTGGGTGCTGTGTTTGCTTTCATCTTCATCTCCTTGTGTTCTTGAGGTATCCAAGGTAAGGGTTATTAGTTTTGATGGCTAATCTTGAGTTGTATGTGTGTTATGTTGAAGAAATTGGTTTCAATAGTGTATGGGTCAAATTTATATGAATTAGTATGCTCCTTGTTGTTGGGAATAAGAAAGGAGGGTTAAAACCCCTCTAGTTCAGCCATGGAAATCGAAGTGCAGGGATGGAGGCAGGCGCATGATCGCGGCGCGACGCGCAGGGGGCCGCGCCGCGATACGCAGAAGAGCAGGGGGCGCGACGCGTGGTGCAGGGGGCGCGGCGCGGTCAGCAGCTCGGTTGGGTTCTGCGTGGGGTTTTAAGGTCTCGTTGGGGGTTGCCTTCGAGTCGGGCCTTGTTGGGGATTTTGGGGTCGGGTGTTGATCGGATTTTCGGGGTTTCCGATTGGGATTGTTTCGGGGGTTCGGGTCTGTTATGGGTCGTATTTTGATTGGGTTTTCGGGGTTCTGTTGGGGATTGCAGTTGAGTCCGAGTCGGGTTCATGTTCATTATGAGTTTGTGATATATGTTCGTGGGTTTGTGTTAACGAGTTGGGATATGTGTGATTTCAGGGACGAGTCAGCGAGCCGAGCCGAGTCAGAGACTTCGGGACTAGTGGATCAACCATGTGAGTACCCGAGTTCCTTTTCAAACCCGAGACCGTTTTACGAGTCATAACTGTGTAGCTAGCTTCGTGTATGTGTATATTGTGTATTGTGAATGAGACAAGGACGTGGGCGCCAGGTATGATTCTATTTCCCACAAATGTGTTATATGTGTGAATGAGATGAGATCCAGTCCGGGGGTCCGTGATGAGTTCCATACGGACAGTGATTCGCGATGTGTGATCACGCGTGTTGACTGTCCCTAACAGTCCTTGGGGCGTGTATACACGGCAGGGCCTGTAGCCGGTTCGCGCCCGTGCTACAGGGTTGTGGCTAACCACCGGTGTACACGGTCGTTAGCTGGGGAAGGGTCCCCCCCTAGTGATATTGTGTGCAGGGCTTCAGATCTCATGCTGAGTGTTCATACCTGCTTTATACTGTTGATTGCCAGGGACAGAGATTGAGCTTGTGTTGTGTGTATGTGCTACGTGTATGCATGTTATGTGTTACTGTGCAGAGTCTAACCCTCGAGTACTCACGAGCTTTCGAGCTTACGTATTCGAGTCTACCATGTTCAGGGTTTCAGTGAAGGGATCAGTAGCTGAATTGTTGATCAGAGACTCGCCGTTTGTGAAGACTGTTGTAGCTGCCTATGTTGACAATTATGTTAGTGTTCGTGTCTCATGAGATGTTATTAACCAGTGAATTGTATGTCAATGATATTATATGAAAGTTTTAAATTGTCAGTGATTTCGGTTTATCCTATGACGTGTGCATGATAGAGTATTGAGATATTGCCACCTGTGTATTGTATTGACGTGGCATTTCCGGGATCGGGGAGGGTGTTACAGTAGGACAGGTACCTACGTGATGGTAGGTGCATTTGTTACACAGTGGTTTGTTGCCGGTGTACCCCTTCTCTGGTTCAGCCCTGGCAATAAACGCCTTGATGGTTTCGGGCTTTTTAGCTTGCGAACCTGAACGGTCCTCCCATTTTCTCTTGTATTCTCCAGCCTTTGCTTCTATTCGCCTTACCACTTGGTCCATTAAATTGTTTGCCATCCGAATGGCGCCTTGAATCGTAATTAGGTTGGCGGCGGTGACATTTCCTTGAATTTGAGGAGCGAGACCCCAAATGTAGCGTTCGATACGCTTGTACTCAGGATTGACCATTTGTGGACACAGTAGACTTAACTCGTCAAAATGGTTTGTGTATCTAGCAACGTCCGTTCCCATCATCGTAAGATTCTAGAACTCAGATTCCATCTTCTATAGTTCCTTTCTGGGGCAGTATTCATCTGTCATCATCTTCTTCAATTTTGTCCAGGCGAGTTGGTAAGCCATATCAATCCCCACAGACTGGACATATGAGTTCCACCATGTTAGTGCGCTATCTTGTAGAGTGTTAGTGGCGAACTTGACCTTCACGTCTTCGGTACAACCACTGACCCGGATGACAGATTCGAGCTTCTCTAACGAACGAACTAGCCCGACCGCACCTTCCATTCCGGAAAAGTATTGGGGCTTGCAGCCCTGAAATCCCTTGATGTTACAGTGCCGCTTGCTCCTCCATCCCCGTTAGAAGCGTTATTTCTATAGTGGTTATAGCAGTGGCCACTCGTTGACCAATGAGTTGCTCAATTGCAATTGCGCTCATTGCTCTCCTTGGCGGCATTATCTTGAATAATTTAATATAAATGTTATAAGGGAGCGAATCTATTGACTACGAAATTAAAAGATAACACATAATTGTAGCACATTGTTGCACATAAATTTTGCAAGTACATAAATCGATCATTGATACTTGATTTAATTTTTGTTACATAGGGGTCAGGTTTCACCCGAAAAATTTCAAGTACTTTGATTACATCGGTTCCTACTACTTTCTAGAATTTAAAATACATATGTAGAAATATAAGTTTATATCCTACATAACTAGGTGTAGGAATGGTCAGAGGTCTCTCCTTGCTCAGGGCGTTGAGGCGTTGCCTCAGTGCCTCATTGTGTGCCTCGCATTCAGCCAATCGCTAACGGAGTTCGTCTAGCCCGTCTTGTTGGATTGAGAGAGCGCGCTCCTCGACCTCTTGGCTTAGCAGCCTAAGGTGGTGATCTTGTCGGGTGGCTCTTGCCACCAGGAGAGGCACAGTATGGTTTACGGGGTCTTGAGTGAGGGGTGGGGTTGGCTCGGAGGATGGTCCTCCGACCTAGAATTGGGAGGGGATTCCGACCTCCCGCCTCCATTCCTGGAGGTTATCTAGCATCCAACTCGAACGCAGGGCATCTACCCGTCGCCGTTGCGGCGGGCTTGGCTGTGGGACTGGGACTGAGATAGACTCTTGTCGGGGCATCATCACCCTCTTTCGGGCGGTGAACTTCATAATCGGGCCGTTGGGGTGGGGACGGTATGTTTTGTTTGATGGAACTTCGAGACGGTATGGTATGTACGACGGGGCCACCGGAGATGGTGGGTCTTTTCCGGATGGTTCTCCTCATCCACTGGAGGATTCGTCACCTTCCACCAGTTCTTCCTCAGAGTCCTCCGTCGGCTCTTTGTCTTCGGAGGGGTCCTCCTCTTCGGATGGATCTTCTTCGATGAAAACCTCTATGACTTCTGGGCTCATGGGGGTGTACTCATCTTCGGAATCGGACAAGATGATGATCGTATGGCTAGACATGTTTTTGTCATCAAGGTCCATTTATAGTGTTTAGTTATTTACAAAATGTTTTCTACAATTTGTAAGACTTAAGCGTACTAGGGTGCTAGAGCAACCTAGTTCACTATAACTATGGCTCTGATACCAATCTGTCACACCCCGTTACTCCGGTTGGCAACTAGGAATGACGTCGCGAAAGCATAGTCATAATCATGTGAACGACCACTATATGGACGTTTTCGAAAAATACATTGATAAACTTTAGAATATAACATTGTTTTTACATAACCCATATAAAACGTAAGTAGTTCGCAATAACAGAGATTTAAATACATGATCAAAAGAACATTAATTATGCTAATAAATCTCTGGGTGTTAGAAAAATGTTGTGACTCCAAAATATCCGGAAGCCTTGCTTCTCTTCCGATACATGCTACTGAGCTTAATTACCTGAAAATACATGCTAGAATACGTCAACAAAATTTTTGGTGAGCTCATAGGTTTACACGAAAGAATGACTTTTATGGACAACAACGATTGAGTTTGAATTTATAAAGCATAAATTCCATGGAATGTATTGCATATAACAATCATGCAACCGAACTTAATTATGAGTTTGCCCTATGTAGTATTAACAAATATAATATTATGATGTTAAATATATACACACCCGTTAGTAGTTGGCGCGACCAACCCAAGAGGGGGGGGGGGGGGCATTAATCCCGATAGATCTATCCATATGATATTCACGTTTACAAAAATGTAATTAACGGTTCATGATTGATGACATGATGAAACCACATGTGTGTAATACAACAAAGAAATATAGCATGTATTGTGACCATATAAAAATTGTAGTATGTATTTTCACCCCAAAACATAATGTAAAAATAGGGGCTATGACTACTCACCGCAAAAGTGATGGCAAATATGAGCGTAAAAATGTAGATTGCGTTGTTGTTGACTTGTGGTGAACTTGATATGTTTAACCGAGTCCTAAATGATATGAGAGACTTAATAACTCCCTTAAATGATAATATGCATGTATGTTGGTTTTTATGTTTTAAATCACCCAATTTAACAAGTCCATAAATAAAACACACTTATAAACGACAAGTTTATATATATAATTTTCCAGTTTTTATCGAGGTTTTTCGGCGTACTTTGTGGCTGTTTTTGACCAAGCTCCAAAATGATTTGGGCTTTGATATTCATAGTCATAAAAGTACTATGACCAAGGAATTTTTTAAGGTAAAAACGTCCATTTTTCGAGGTGTTTAGGTTAGGGATAAGGCTCGTTAAAAACCCTATGTTGGCCATTTTGAACTGTTAGACTTTTCGGTTCCCAAATAATATTTGGGCGTTCAAAATTCGATATTAAATTATGAAAACCTCCAGTTATTTAGTTAAGACATAGATCTAACTTTTGAAACAAGAATCAACTCATTTCGTTAAGTTTTGACTTAGTTATGATTTTTCATAGTCGATGTAATACTTCTGCCGAAAATCCGGATTTCATAACCTTGTAACAACTTGTGATTCTTGTTGTTTATTTAAAAACCACATGTATAAAAGGCTATGAAACACATTTAGATAACTTGCTTTCATATTATTTATACTTACATTATGTGTTTATATATTTATAAACACATTTGAAGATGCAAAATTTAAAACAAAACTTGTTATTTATAAACTTGAGATTTAATGAAACTTGTTGTTGTTGGTGATTATATATATTATCCAAGACTTATATATATATATATATATATATATATATATATATATATATATATATATATATATATATATATATATATATATATATATATATATACTAGTATGGTACCCGCGCAAAGCGGCGGCGGCGTCAAATATTTTTTTCGATTACTTGTTCGTTTAATAGATGACGATGATGAATAATATCTTAAGATAACGTAAAAAAGAAATACCTTAAGTTTCAATGTCAGTCTAATATCACAAAAACCATATGGTTACAAACAAAAATCGGATCAAGTATATTTTCGATAAAAAAAATTACAAGCATTTTTCATTTTATGCATCCAAAATATCCAAATATGATAATGCTTCACTTGAACGATCCATTTCTAAGTACATCCTGCAAATAATAAAAGGTTGATAGTTATCAAAGATAAAGTATTGAAACATATGGGTAATGCGAACTATATGATTGTACCTTAATCATCACGCAAGACTTCTTGATACACCACATTTGATGTGTAGACTCCATCTCGAATTGAATTTCTTGACAGGAGTAACCAATACCTTTGTAGTACCACATGATGTACCTCTAGAAAGTGCCACGTAAAGTTGTCCATGGAAGAATACCGACTCAGGCAAATAAATGCAAACATTCGGAATTGTCTGTCCCTGAGGTTTATTGATTATCATTGCAAAGCTAAGTCAAATAGGAAATTGCTTTCTTCTCAATTTGAACGCAAACATATCTTCTTTGGATGGACATAAAGGAATTCTCGGCAAGAATACTCTTTTGCCCGCATGTTGACCAACAGCTATTTCTGCATCGATGACATTTTGCTGAAAACCTCTTCATATTAATCTTGTGCCATTAGATAATCCATTTGATAGGTCGATATTCTGTAAGAGTATTACTGGACATCCAATCTTGAGACGAAGATAATGAGGAGGCAAACCACTAACATTTAGAGAGTTTAAGAATTCTATCGGGTATAGATTATTCTTGTCGTCTTCTGCTTCATCAAAACTGTAGTAGTTTTTCTCATCTCCACAAAATTTGTCGATCAACAAATCATTGATCTCGTCAACACTGTTGTTTTTTGTCGATAATATCGCCCTACATATTATATAATCCGAAGACCTTCCATTGACTTGCAGAGACGGAAAACTGCATCCATCAAATCATCCATCGACATAACTTTATCAGTGTATGGAATGATCATGTCATCGGGTATGCGGATAAAACTATCATCTATCACCTCCTTATCTCCATCACCGACTCGTAGCATAAAATCAGAAAACCACGGATCAGCCAGTGCTCTCATATTTATACTTAGTCGTACCTTTTTACTCATGGGCCAAAGAGGAGACATTCGTAGGCTTGAGTCAACAATTTGGGCCCGAGTGACACGTCTCACTTCCGGCAACACTTGTCTAAAATCACCTCCTAAAATCATAATCTTTCCCCCAAATGGGAGTGCGACCCCTATGATGTCTTGTAATGTTCTATCAAGCGATTCCACTGCTTGTCTTTTTGCCATTAATGCTTCATCCCATATGATAATTTTGGCATCTCGTAGCAATTGAGCAGCTCCACTTTGTTTCTTGATGTTACACACTGAGTTGTTAGCAAGATTAAGGGGAAGCTTAAATCGTGAGTGAGTCGTTTCGACCTCCTGGCATGTTATTAGCTGCAACGCCTGATGAAGCGGTCGCAAGGGCAATAAGACCACGGGATCGAACCTTAGCAAGTATTGCTTTGTACAAAAATGTTTTTCCGGTTCCCCCAGGACCATCTATGAAGAACACGCCTGGACGGTCATCATCCACATTTTCCAATATCGCATCATACACGGCCTTTTGATAAACATTAAGGGAGTCACGAGCACGTAAGTGTTCTTCTTCCACAAATATAGAATATTCCTCTTGCACTTCACGAAACCCTCCAGATTCTAAATTAACGATTGTGTTTACGTTAGGAAGATAAAAGTCACCAAGATTCTTACCCATAGACAATAGAAATACTGAAATGTCTGAAAGGACCATATCTCGAACACGCACAATATTTTCACATTGTCGTTTGTAATCTTTAGAAAGGGAGTCATAATGGTCATTACATAGCTTTCGAACGTCTTCAGGCTCACAAAAAATCAGTATAGTTGCGAATAGCCTCCTCAAAGCATTGGGAAGCTGAAATAATGATGCTTCTGCAAGACATTGTGATAAATTGTTGTCGTTCTCTATTAACCCTCTTTCAAGTGCAACTTTACGAAATAATGGGAGTAATATACCATTAACCGTGTACAGATCATCATAGCTTGTAGGTCCGTCAACATGCTCTAAAAGTAATCGTAGGTAGTATCGCTCTCCTTCAGCAGGATTAGCTTAAACCAATCTCCCTTTTATTACTCCTTTTTTTCGAGGATTCCAACGACGTGAGCTCGCATTCCATGTGAAGTGTCTTGGAAAATCTTTATACAGATATTGTCTTGCAGTTTCATCGATTTTGTTTCTCTCGAAAAAGGCAGTCAATATTGATCATTTATCTTTCTCTCTATTAACAATATCTATCATTGTATCATTATCTCTGAATCTTATCATCTGCTTATTCGGGAGGTGAATTTGTAATGCCATCACGTAAGGGAGGACTTGAGAAAGTGGAAAACTAAAAATCCGCCACATCGCTTCAGGGGGGGAGACATAACGTGCATCTTGAAACATTTGTATCTCGTTGATAACTCCTTTTTCTCTGTCTGGATCAATATGGATCGACTGCTTGTCATGACCTTTGTAGACGTATTTAAAAACATATTTCACAGATTTTATACTCGAACAAACCTCAACATTGATATGACAATTGAAAATCATCAAAAGCTTTGGATTATACGGGACCACCCATCTATTATATAAAGTACTACCACGTACATTCACCTTCATTCCATTATTTCTCCTTCGATATAACGGATATGAATCATCTCCTTGTGCTGTGATCTCATTAAATTGCTTGGGGTAATAAGAGCGACATCTTCTTTTCTCGTTCTTTATACACGAGCTGGATGGTCGTAAACAACCGCAGGGAACATCCATCATGTGCTTGGCGACTAACTTGTGCAATTCTGCATACTTTATCGGGTTCGGAATTTTTGCACAAACCATCTTATCGTAATGGTCTGGATTAGACATCTTGTGATCTGATCTCATTATCACGAGAAAGTGTGCATGCGGTAGACCACGCTTTTGAAACTCAACCACATAAACGTATGCCTTGACTACGCCAATGATGTGTTTTTTGAAGAGTTGTTCCTTGAAATCTTTTAATATGGCACGAAAAACTCTCGTAACAAGATCCGGTAGATCTTGTGCAGGCTGGCCAGGAAAGAGCTCATCATCAATCTCAGGCCACTTTGGGTTACATGTCATTGTAAGGAAAATATCAGGCTTCCCGTCATCTTGAACCAAAGTCATCGCATCTAAAAATCTACGCCGCATGTCGCGTGGACCTCCAATGAAGCTGGCAGGCAACACAACTCGTTGTCCAACTCTACTTAGTTGAACCTCACCAGCATTCATGCAATCCACAACACCTTGGTAGTGTTCTGCTCTAATTTTTGTCTGATTTAGTTGACAAAAAAGCAACCTCGAAGTCTCAATCTTGATATATGTATCTACAACAAACTGTTGTAATAACCTTCCCCCAAACAAAAGCACGTTCTCATTTGTGCGTATCTGAAATTTGAAACAATAGTATTCTCTCATAGTAACATTATTCCTACCTCTTCTTACCTTAGTCTCTGCATAATTTGTTATTTAAAAAATTAAAAATTTTCTATGTGTACATATGTCATAACATGTGATAACTTTATTCAATTTTATAACTCTTGATAACGATCATAGCTTCTAAATCTTCATCGATGTGTTCACCGTCGTTGACGATATCATCAATAGATACTCCATGTCTTGGTATATTTGAATGACATCCTGATTCGCCATTAGGGAAGAACATCGAATACGACAATGGATCGTAATAACTAAAGTAAGGCTGAATTTTTTACTATGGCCAGGCCTTCCATACAAAACAATACTTCGCTTGTATGCAGTGATATTGTCATTTCCTTCGATCCAAATACCAGCAACCTATACAAATACAGGGCTTAACATGGTGTACGGTACAATTTTGAAATGAACAAATAAAACTGAAGTTCTTATATTCAAACCTCAGATATAGTGGGTTGGTTGTACACCCTCTAGTCAAGTTCCACCCATGCATTCTATGTGACTTGTAGTTGTCGAGCGGTCCCCGCTCAGCAAGGCTTCGAAATGTTCTCACATACGGGTTTGTAGAAAGAACACAGGTCAATATTTGAATGATGCGTCTATCAAGTTTTGACCATTGTAGCCTATGTGAATGATCAGATTCGGAATCATAAAAATATAACTGTAAGTATCTAGGTTTTCCATCCTCCGGAACTAAATGATCGATTTTATGATATATTCCTCCATGCGCGCAAAAAGTATATACTCCAGATGTCATATTAGTTGTTGAATCATCTAAAGTTACACCCATTGACGTGAAGGAAAAGTTCGTGTTGTACGCACGTATATTGTTTCTGAATATATCACCTGTAACATCCGGCACTAAACCAGGTTAGCAACAATGACCTAATCTGTATTTAATAGCCAATTATAACCTAATCAGTGGTCATTAGAAATTAATCAAGTGATTAACAAGGTTTATTAGAAAATTCAACTCAATTAGAATCAAATTCATCGGTGCGATGAATCGGGAAATCAATTAATCCGATCAATTTACGATATGAGGGATTAATTCAACTAAGTACATAATTAAATTATGATTAGTGACACTAATCAAACACTAATACTGTAACATCCTTGGAATTAAATTATTGTATTTGAAGTTATTAAGTTTTAATATGTAATTTAAGTTGAATTATGGAAGTTGGTACGTAATTTGGATTAATTATAAAGTTTGTTGCATATTATGGAAAATTAGAATTTTAAATTATTAAGTGAAAATAATTATTAATTATTAAGGATAATAAATAAAAGATAGAAATCTTTTATTTTATAAATCAGTATTTAATGGAACCGGTTAAGTTGAGGGACTAAAGGTGCCAAAGTTGGAAATTGGGAATAAAAGGGGATGAAAGACCAATTTTGTCTTTCATTGTCATAAAACACACTCTCTCTCTAAAATCTCTCTCTCGGCTCTCTCTCTCTCTAAAAATTTGAAGATCATCAAAGATTGGATTTTGAAGCTGAAAATCTGGAATAAGATTGCATTCAAGGAACTAAAACATCTGCAATCATCGAATTAAGGTAAACATTTCATCAACACTACGATTTTGATGGTTTTTGGGTTCGGTTTTGATAAAAACCGAAAATTAGAATTGGGGATTCAAATGTTTATGCATGTATGATTTTATTGTGGATTAGTTTAAATCGAGTATTTATGATGCTATGTACAAAATTTCAGCTCCTGATTCAGCCTCTAAGTACGATTTTAGAGATTCGTGTGTGTCTTAGTGTGTGTGTTCTACGGATGGAACAAAATGAACAGAATGGGTTTAATTTGATATGTGATAGTGTTAATATTGGTGTTAAAAGGGTTGAAAATAGATGTATTTTAGTTGGTATAAGTTATTCCATGTATTGAATTAGTACCAAAAACGATGGAATTTAATCTGAAATTGACAAAACTGCACAAGTATGAACACAGTGGGATCCGAATTCGGATCCGAGATGAACTCGGATCAGGTCCGAATTCGGATGAGGCCCAAACTTCAGGATATTTAATATAGAAAAATCTACAAGTGTTGTACTTCGGTAGGAATCCGAATTCGGATATGGCCCGAATTCGGATGTGTCCTGAAAAGTTGAATTATAAAAACTAAAAGAAAATATTTCTAAGTGTTGGAATTCGGATGAGGGTCCGAATTCGGTTGGAGACCGAATTCGGATATGGTCCGAACTAGCATATGGTCCGAAATAGGGCTTATATTGGGACCGAATTAGGGTTCATATGAGAACCGAACTGGGAGTCCGAATTCGGGTGGGGTCCGAATTCGGACATGGATCCGAAATTGGGATCAAAAATGGTAAAAACTTATAAAAATTAAGTTTTATGGAATTAAACAAGATATTAACACAATGTGTTGTTACAAATGACTTACAGGTCCCTTGTGGTGTTGTTTAACCCACAGTGGGGTACTTGGTTGATCCGGTTGAAATTCCGAGGAGAAATAATATTGCTAAAAGATTAATAACGCACCCACTGTGAGTACCTTTGATTTTAACATTGCTGCATCTGCATTATGTTTGCATTGCCTGCTGAGGCATGTTGTTTCATATTCGTTTGGCATTCTACTAACATGCGTATATGTTGATGCACATTCATACTTGTTGCATGTCCGTTCATTTGTTGTGCATCCTTTCGATGGACCTGCGTGGTCGCATCTGTACTCTGATGTTACTGTGCTATATGACCAAGAGTTTGACACCTCTGTGGTCAGGATAGACAGTAGGTCATCCCCGATGTAATGTCTGCCTCAGATGGTTGGTTATTCTTATGCCGAGTGTCAGCTCGAAGGAGCTGCGGCTCGGGTTTGCGTACTTGGAGTACGTGTGGGGTATACGGTATGTGTTACCGCGGTTACCCTGGGTGGCATCATAATGATTTGTAGAATGTGTAAAAATCATATGGTATTCACTAAGCTTTAGCTTACCCCTTCAGTTGTTGACTTTTTACAGGAAAAGGAAAATTCGCTGCGGGACCGTCTAGCTAAGTTATCAGTTGAAGTGATTTGAAGATTTCCACTATTTTATCTTGGTATTTGTTTATGAAATCAATGTTGTAATAAATTTGGGGATGATGTAATACTTTTGGATATGTAGACTTAGACGTGTAACCTATGTAGCACCGTAGGGTGTTTGTCAGATTTGTATTAATTTATTTTGTATTGTATGCTTCCGCACTTTAATTAAGGTATCAGATTATTATATATCTGTTTGTTGGTGAATAATCCTGGGTGAATTGTAATTGGTGGTTAATGTGGCAAGGGTGTCACAGCCTATGGTATCAGAGCAGTAGTTTGAGATCCAAGTGTCCGTGAGGTCTTGGTCTCAAACATTAAGTGTTGACATGTAGTGATTTTAAGTAATGATCTGAACTAAGATAGGTTACGATCTAGTAATCATAAGAATATTAACTATCATACGGGACAATTGGGTGATGTCTATAAATAAATGACATATTACTAAATAAATTATATGTTTCGTATTTCAGAACATGTCTGGAGGAGGAATGACACCTGAAGAGACGAGAGAAATGATGCTAGCCATGATGGCTGAGCAAAGAGAGATGATACAAGATCAATTTCAGGCTCGAGATGAGGCCGAAGCTAAGCGAAGAGAAGAGAAAAGAAGGAATAAGGAAAGAGAGGGAAATAATGACGAGCAAGATGACAACACTAGGTCATCTAATAAGCCCAGGGGTTGTCGTTTCAAGGACTTTAAGGGAAATGGAGCCGTTGAATTTACTGGGTTGGGGGATGCTGTTACTGCGCTGGAGTGGATAACAGCTACAGAAAGGACTTTCCGAATCAGTGATTGTGCTGAGAAGGATATGGTCCGATTCGCTACTGCCATGTTCACCAAAGACGCAATAATGTGGTGGAACTCGATGGTGAATGCACTAACAATGGAGAAGGTTGATGTAATGAAATTGGCTGAGTTCACTGAAGTTTTCACTCAGCAGTACTGCCCGGCCGATGAGCGCCGAAGATTGGAGGCTAAGTTCATGACGTGGATACAGGGGACTAAGTCTGTGTCCCAGTATGCCGTGGAGTTCACAAGGCTAAGTTTGTTCGCGCCTCATCAAGTGGATACCGAGGAAAGAAAAGTGACCAGGTTTGAGGCTGGTCTTGATTTGGAGATTCGGAGGGTGATGAGCAATGTACGCTACCCCACATTTGCTGGTCTATTGGAAGCCGCCAGAAATGTGGAACAGATTTTAAGTATGTCTGGTTACGTGATGGGGTCCGCTGCTGCTTCAGCTAATCCAACTCAACCCTCACCACCGAAACGTCAGCGTGAAGGAGGCTACTCTGGTTCTTCACGATCTTCGCAGTACTCGCCTCAACAGTCCTTCCGTCGACAGTCTAGTTCTTCTGGTCGTGCACGTGCATACTCCATCAACACCGAGCCACAATACTGTAACAAGTGTCATCTGGAACATTTCGGCAAGTGCACAAATGGGCGTGCGTGTTTTTGCTGCGAAGAGTTGGGCCACTTTCAGAATGAATGCCCACGAAGATCAGATGCCTGCCATAAATGTGGAGTGTGGGGGCACTATAGTAGAAATTGTCGAAAGAATGCTCCAGCAGCTGTTGCTCCAACATCAACACGATCTTCAGCAGGTTCAAGCGGCGGTTCAGTTAACCGAGGTCGGGGTCAGTCGCAAAGGGCACCGGCTCGTGCATTTCAGATTACTGCAGAAGAGGCTAGGGAAAACCCGGAGGTGGTCACGGGTATGTTTATTGTAAACTCTTTACCTGCACGAGTTCTTTTCGATTCGGGTGCCAATCGCTCGTTTGTATCTACTATGTTTGCACAACAACTTGCCATGCCTTTGTCTAAGCTATCTGCTGTACTAGATATTGAAACTGCTAGCAACACCTTAGTCAAAGTAGATCATGCTTATCGTAACTGCACTTTAGTGATTGAAGATGTAGTCTTCAATTTGGACTTGATTCCGATCGAGTTCAGTGAATTTGATGTGATTATCGGGATGGATTGGTTGATAGAGAATGAAGCTCACATAGTATGTAAGAAGCGAATGATAAAGATAACTACTCCAGAGGGGCGTGAGATTTGCATTTATGGGGATAGGAGAAGTGGGGATCTGTGTTTGTTGACTGTTGCAAAAGCTCGAAAGCTTGTTGCAAAGGGATGTGACGCCTACCTGGCATATGCTATAGATGCCAAGGCTGAGAAGAAGACGTTGGCCGATGTGCCTGTTGTTTCACAATTCCCGGATGTGTTTCCGGAAGACTTGTCTGGCGTGCCGCCTGAGAGAGAAGTGGAATTTAGAATTGATCTGATCCCTGAAGCTGCACCGGTAGCTCGTTCTCCTTATCGCCTTGCCCCAACCGAGATGAAAGAGATGATGACACAACTCCAGGAGTTGTTGGACAAGGGTTTTATTCGACCAAGTTCATCGCCGTGGGGAGCCCCTGTTTTGTTTGTGAAAAAGAAGGATGGTACAATGCGAATGTGCATTGATTACCGGGAATTGAATAAACTGACTGTTAAGAACAAGTCTCCGCTGCCGAGGATAGACGATTTGTTCGATCAATTACATGGGGCGAGTGTCTTTTCTAAGATTGACTTGAGGTCGGGATATCATTAGTTAAAAGTTAGAGAGGAAGAGGTGCCTAAGACAGCTTTTAGGACACGTTACGGGCATTACGAGTTTCTGGTCATGCCTTTTGGGTTGACCAATGACCCGGCTGTTTTTATGGATTTAATGAACCGAGTTTGTAGACCGATGTTAGATAAGTCGGTGATTGTGTTCATCGACGATATTCTGGTGTATTCAAAGTCTGAGGCCGAACATGCTGATCATTTAAGGGAATTGCTGGAACTGCTAAGAAAAGAGAAGTTGTATGCCAAGTTCTCAAAATGTGAGTTTTGGCTACAACAGATTCAGTTTTTAGGGCATGTGATATCGGGGGCCGGAATTTCTGTAAATCCAGCTAAAGTAGAAGCGGTGAGAAATTGGGAGTCGCCTCGTTCAGCTACTGAAGTCAGAAGTGTTCTGGGGTTGGCGGGATATTATCGGAGGTTCATTAAGGATTTTTCCAAGATTGCAGTCCCTTTAACTATGTTAACAAAGAAGAATGCACCTTTTGTCTGGGAAACCGTGCAGCAAGAGGCGTTTGATGTTTTGAAGAAAACGTTAAGTGAAGCACCGATACTTGCCCTACCAGAGGGTAATGAGGACTTTGTTGTATACACAGATGCTTCGAGGTTGGGACTTGGCGCAGTATTGATGCAACGTGGAAAAGTTATTGCTTATGCTTCGAGACAGTTAAAGCAACACGAGAAGAATTATTCAACTCATGACTTGGAGTTGACTGCAGTTACGTTTGAATTAAAATTGTGGAGGCACTATCTATATGGGACTAAGTGTCAGTTATACACGGATCATAAGAGCCTGAAATACATCTTCAGCCAGAAAGAACTTAACATGAGGCAAAGACGTTCGATGGAGCTAATAAAGGATTATGACTGTGAGATCCTTTACCATCCTGGAAAGGCTAACGTGGTAGCCGATGCTTTGAGTCGCAAAGCATATGCCAAGGATTGTTGTTATATGCTGACGTCTACTATGCTGACTTCCACAATTATTGATGACGTTAAAGCTGCTCAAGAGGAAGCCTTGAAAGACGAAAATGTTGGTGCTGAGGATATAAGGGCACAGATTAAGGATATGGAAACAAGTGAATCGGGTTTGAAAGGTATATATGGGAGAATCTGGGTGCCAAAGTATGGAGGCATGAGAAATGTGATAATAGAAGAAGCTCACCAATCGAAATTTTCTGTACATCCCGGAAGCACAAAGATGTACAACGAGCTGAAAGCAGACTTTTGGTGGCCGGGACTAAAGAAAGACATAGGCCAGTACGTGGAGAGATGCAGAACATGTCGGTTAGTGAAAGCCGAACACCAACAACCTTACGGTAGTTTGCAACAGCTTCCCATTCCGGAATGGAAGTGGGAACATATCACGATGGACTTTGTCACAAAGTTGCCGAAAACTAGGCGTCAACACGATGCAATTTGGGTGATAGTTGATCGGTTAACTAAGTCTGCACATTTTATTCCGATAAGAGAGAATTATTCTTTGGAAAAGTTAGCTCAGATTTACTTGGATGAGATTATTTCGAGACATGGAGTACCTAAGTCTATAGTATCTGATCGGGACAGCCGATTTACTTCCAACTTTTGGTCGGCTTTGCAAGAAGGATTGGGTACGAGGATAGTAATGAGTACAGCATATCGTCCGCAAACTGATGGTCAGAGTGAGCGGACCATCCTAACGCTTGAAGATATGATGCGGTCGTGTGTATTGGATCTCGGTGGCAATTGGGACGATCATTTGCCACTGATCGAGTTTTCGTATAATAACAGTTACCACGCGACAATCAAGAAAGCGCCGTTTGAGGCATTATATGGGAGAAGATGTAGGACTCCTACATGTTGGAGGGAAACCGGAGAAACGCCGATTGCTGGGCCGGCATTGTTACAATAGACAAATGAGAAGATACAACTAGTTAGACAGAATATGAAAGCGGCTCAGGATCGCCAGAAGAGTTATTATGACAGAAGGCACAAACCAATCAGTTTTGATGTGAATGATTGGGTATATTTGAAGGTGTCACCTATGAGAGGTGTTACACGTTTTGTAAAGAGAGGAAAGTTGGCTCCGAGATTCGTCGGACCATTCAGGATTACCGAGAAAGTAGGCAATCAGTCGTATCGGTTGGAGTTGCCGGAAGAAATGTCGGGTATACACCCGGTGTTCCATGTGGGGAACCTTAGAAAGTCGTTTACAACCGAAAACGAAGATTGGGCCGATCACACTGAGCTGCAGATTGATGAAAGGCTTCAGTATGTAGAAGAGTCGGAGTGTGTGTTAGATACGAAAGTAAAGAAATTGAGAAGTAAAGAAATTGAGATGGTGCTGGTACGTTGGAAGCATCACAAAGGAGCGAATCATACTTGGGAGACTAAGTCTGAGATGTCGAAGAAGTATCCGCAACTGTTCGAATCCGAGTAACTTCGAGGACGAACTTTAGCGTGGTGGAGCCCATGCTGTAACATCCTTGGAATTAAATTATTGTATTTGAAGTTATTAAGTTTTAATATGTAATTTAAGTTGAATTATGGAAGTTGGTACGTAATTTGGATTAATTATAAAGTTTGTTGCATATTATGGAAAATTAGAATTTTAAATTATTAAGTGAAAATAATTATTAATTATTAAGGATAATAAATAAAAGATAGAAATCTTTTATTTTATAAATCTGTATTTAATGGAACCGGTTAAGTTGAGGGACTAAAGGTTAAAAATAGATGTATTTTAGTTGGAAAATAGATGTATTTTAGTTGGTATAAGTTAATATTGGTGTTAAAAGGGTTGAAAATAGATGTATTTTAGTTGGTATAAGTTATTCCATGTATTGAATTAGTACCAAAAACGATGGAATTTAATCTGAAATTGACAAAACTGCACAAGTATGAACACAGTGGGATCCGAATTCGGATCCGAGATGAACTCGGATCAGTTCCGAATTCGGATGAGGCCCAAACTTCAGGATATTTAATATAGAAAAATTTACAAGTGTTGTACTTCGGTAGGAATCCGAATTCGGATATGGCCCGAATTCGGATGTGTCCTGAAAAGTTGAATTATAAAAACTAAAAGAAAATATTTCTAAGTGTTGGAATTCGGATGAGGGTCCGAATTCGGTTGGAGACCGAATTCGGATATGGTCCGAACTAGCATATGGTCCGAAATAGGGCTTATATTGGGACCGAATTAGGGTTCATATGAGAACCGAACTGGGAGTCCGAATTCGGGTGGGGTTCGAATTCGGACATGGATCCAAAATTGGGATCAAAAATGGTAAAAACTTATAAAAATTAAGTTTTATGGAATTAAACAAGATATTAACACAATGTGTTGTTACAAATGACTTACAGGTCCCTTGTGGTGTTGTTTAACCCACAGTGGGGTACTTGGTTGATCCGGTTGAAATTCCGAGGAGAAATAGTATTGCTAAAAGATTAATAACGCACCCACTGTGAGTACCTTTGATTTTAACATTGCTGCATCTGCATTATGTTTGCATTGCCTGCTGAGGCATGTTGTTTCATATTCGTTTGGCATTCTACTAACATGCGTATATGTTGATGCACATTCATACTTGTTGCATGTCCGTTCATTTGTTGTGCATCCTTTCGATGGACCTGCGTGGTCGCATCTGTACTCTGATGTTACTGTGCTATATGACCAAGAGTTTGACACCCCTGTGGTCAGGATAGACAGTAGGTCATCCCCGATGTAATGTCTGCCTCAGATGGTTGGTTATTCTTATGCCGAGTGTCAGCTCGAAGGAGCTGCGGCTCGGGTTTGCGTACTTGGAGTACGTGTGGGGTATACGGTATGTGTTACCGCGGTTACCCTGGGTGGCATCATAATGATTTGTAGAATGTGTAAAAATCATATGGTATTCACTAAGCTTTAGCTTACCCCTTCAGTTGTTGACTTTTTACAGGAAAAGGAAAATCCGCTGCGGGACCGTCTAGCTAAGTTATCAGTTGAAGTGATTTGAAGATTTCCACTATTTTATCTTGGTATTTGTTTATGAAATCAATGTTGTAATAAATTTGGGGATGATGTAATACTTTTGGATATGTAGACTTAGACGTGTAACCTATGTAGCACCGTAGGGTGTTTGTCAGATTTGTATTAATTTATTTTGTATTGTATGCTTCCACACTTTAATTAAGGTATCAGATTATTATATATCTGTTTGTTGGTGAATAATCCTGGGTGAATTGTAATTGGTGATTAATGTGGCAAGGGTGTCACAAATACAATTACTTAACATTAATTATGCAAGACTAAAATAATTCATTAAAACAATGCATCTAAAAGTATTTATGAAATTACAAGAAAAGGGAAATACAAGAATACATTTTTAAATACTTTTATACAAAAAACAAAATTAAAATACATGTATAATAAATTAGAGGGCCAGCCATAGGCATGTGATTTATTAGAGTTTGACTTCAATTTTTTTAATATTACTTTAAACACAATCATTTTGTTTAAAAGTGCACTGTACCTTTTCATCCCATGCCTTTCATCATTTGAAAGACCAAACACTTTGCCTATAAATAAGGCCTCATTTCTCACTTCTTTTCCACACTTCAAACCTCAAAAAGCTCTCCTTTTCTCCTCTAAAAACCGGATCTATACACACACACATCAAAAATCTTTTCATTCAAGTTTCTTCAAGGAATTCAAGTGTTTTTGTTGCATATCTTGCAAGGATCTCAACTTCTACTCAAAATCATATTCCAAATACTTCAAAGTAAGTAAATACTAACTTATTTCATCTTATATTTTTGTTTATATAAGTCTTGCATAATATATATAATCACCAACAACAACAAGTTCATAAAAACTCAAGTTTATAAATTTCTAGTTTTTGTTTTTAAGTTGTTTCTTTAAATGTGTTTATCAATATATGAACACATCATAAAAATGTTAATATTATGAAATCAAGTGATAGATATGTGTCTTATAACTTTTATAACTTTTATAACTTTTATACAAGTAGTCTTTGAATAAACAACAAGAATCATAAGTCATTTCAAGTTTATAAACTGCGGATTTTCGGCAGAAAATTTATATCGACTTTGAAAGATCATAACTAATTCATAACTTAACGAAATGAGTTGATTCTTGTCTCAAAAGTTAGATCTATGTCTTAACTATAGATCTGGAAGTTTTCATAATTTAGTTTGGAGTTTAAGACCTCCAGAAATTATTTGGGAAACCGAAAGTTTGACAGCTCAAAAATGGCCAACATAGAGTTTTTAACGAGCTTTTTCACCAACCTAAACACCTTGAAAAATGGCCGTTCTTGATTCTAAAAATCCTTTGTATATAGTATTTTAATGTCCTAGAAAACCAAAGTCTAAAACATTTTGGAGCTTCGTCAAAAACAGCCTCAAAGTAGGTCGAAAAACCTCCGAAAAAGCTGGAAAATTTTATATATATATATATATATATATATATATATATATATATATATATATATATATATATATATATATATATATATATATATATATATATATATATATATAAACTTGACGTTTTAAGCGGGTTTTATTTATAAACTCGTAATGTTGGGTGATTTAAGACATAAAAATCTATAAATATATATATTATCATATATTAGAGATATTAAGTCCCTATTATCATTTAGGGCTCGATTAATCTCGCTCGGTGCACCATCCATCAACTTACGAAAAAAAGCATTTTTCGCTCGTTTTTGCCATCACACGCTCGGTGAGTCTTCATAGCCCCTATTTTCACTATCTTTTGGGGTGGAAATACATGCACTGTTTTCATATGGACATCAAAACTGTTTATTTCTTATATGTATTACATGTTTGGATCCATCAGCCCTCAAATCATGAACCGTTAATTGCATTTATTTGCAAGCGCGAATATATTGTGGATAGATCTATTGGGAGTCATGTCCCCCATTCGGGTTAGTTCGGGTCGGCTAACAGCGAGTGCATATATATTCAACACACGGTATTACAGTCAGGGATACTGCACAGGGCAAACTCATTTTAATTAAGCTTCGGTTGCATGATGGTTTATGTAATACATACACGGAATTTATGATTTTATAAATTCAACTCATCTGATAATGTCCATACAACTGGTCTTTTCGCGTAAACCTATGAGCTCACCAACAATTTGTTGACGTATTTTAGCATGTATTTTCAGGTGTTTAAGGCATGCGCATTTTTTGGAAGCATTCCAAGGCTTTCGTTCATTTTGGAGTCGCATCATTTTCAAACTCAGAGATTTATTTGCTTTTTTCCAGATATTTTAAATTGTGTATTTAAATCTTGGTATTTTAAGAACTGCTTAGGCTCTATTTTGGTTATGTAAGACAACATTTATATTTGAAGTTAAATCAATGTATATTTGAAAACGTCCATATAGTGGTTGTTCGTTATGATTATGGTTACGCTTCCGCGATGTCACGCTTCGTTGCCAACCGGGGTAACGGGGTGTGATAGATTGGTATCAGAGCCATAGTTATAGTGAACTAGGTTGCATTAGTACCTAGACTATAACTGTTACAAAACTAAGTTTTCTTCAAGAACTGTGAACACATATATGGACCCTGATGACAATAACATGTCGAACAATATGGTTATTATCCTCTTTGACTCAGAGGATGAGTTCTCACCCATGGAACATAGAAGCCAAGGTGACACTGAGGTATACTTTGGATCGGGAACCCACCCAGACTAAATCAATGACGATGTAATGGACTCTTCAAAACACAAGGAGGGCAATTGTGGTCCTGCAACACAAATTGCTCCACCATCACCACAACACATGCCACCCTACACCCTATTCAGAAGCCATCCCAATCGACCATTAAGGAAGTTCACCCCTAGGAAAAGGGTGTGACTAGCACAACGGGAGTCTATCCCGGTACCAACTCATCAGCCAAGCCCGCAACTGTAACGATAGGCGAACGTAAGACAGTGGGGATGGATGCCTCACACTCTCCAAGAGTGGCCGACACTTACCCAGGAACCTACGCAACGAACGGTACCTCTATTGGTGGCAAGGGCTGCCAGACACGACCTTCAATTTCGACAAATCCACCAGAAGGTCGGTAAGATCTCTGCAAGGATTAAGCAGGAGGCAATGCAAACCCCCAATAAACCTTAGGCCAACCAGAATACCCAGGCGATTCAACAAGACGAAATACACAAATTGTGACAACCCCTAGCAGAGCGCAAAGCCCGTAATGCAGAACTAACCCAACGACTTAACGCTCTGGAGTACAAGGAAACCCCGGAGGCATCTCATACTTAGTACCCTTCTACCATTTTATAGTATTTATCTAGGCTATACTATCTGATATATCTTAGGGTAAATAAGGCTTAAGAATTTATCAGAAAATTCTGACCATATCATATACAAAGATTAAGTATCAAGAACTTTTTTGAGGAATTAAGTTTTAACTACAACTCTGCGTAGGAGAAGATAAAGCTGTGACTATCTGCCTAAGAAATTTCAAACCCGTAGACTTATCCTCTTACCCCATTAGATACCACTTATGCATTTCTACTGGTACTAATAGGAGCTTTATATCCACTTAATTCACTAAGCAGATAAATTCCATTAAGAGCTACTTATGCTATTAAGGTTGATGACAGTGAGACGCTTAAGACAAATAATATAAGTCAAGGATGCTCCTTAGAATTAGTAGGCCGACTCTTTGAAATAGACTTGATACCCATCAAAACTGGGAAGTGTTTACGTGGTCATACGCATGGATTGGCTATCGAAAATCGTGTGGAAATAGTATGCAACAAGAACACAGTTCATATACCTTTAGCCAATAAGAAGGTCCTTACTGTCCAAGGCAAAGTAAGAAATTTGTAGATTATTGTGACGCTTCACACAATGGGTTGATATAGAAAGATAGGGTCATAGCTTATGTTTTATGAAAACTTAAGGTTCACTAGGTGATTTACACAACGCATGATCTAGATCTTGGAGCAGTAGTCTTTATACTTGGAGACATTAGTTGTACGGTATGAAGTGTATTGTATTCACAGACCATAAGAGCCTCCAACACATCTTGAACCAGAAAGAGTTGAATACGAAGTAGTACCGTTGGATGGAACAAATAAGTAATTGCAACCGTGAAAATTCGTTATCACCTGAAGAAAACTAATGAGCTAAGCCGTTAAGAGTACAAGTGGATAAATAGTTTAGGATAAGGGCTAGTAAAAATCGATATTTCATGAATAGAATCTGATTACTCTGTTTGGTGGAATAAGAAAGCTGGCAATGGATGAAGGACACAAATTAAGATATGTCGTTCACCCCGGATCCGATAAAATGTATCATGACCTTAAGGAGCTGTACGGGTGGCCTAACATGAAGGATGACATTGCCACATATGTCAACAAATTCCTAACATGCTCCAAAGTTAAGACAAACATAAGCAAACCATTTGAGTATTAGTCGACCGCCTAACAAAATCCGCACATTCCTACCAATCAAGGAGAACAACAGAATGAATAAGCTAGTCCAAACGTACCTCAAGGAAGTCGTCTCCAGACACGGAGTGCCTATTTAAATCATTTCGGATACGAATAGCAGATTTACATCTAGACTTTTGGCAATCATTACTCCAAGCTTTGGATACAAACTTGGACATGAGTACCACATATCACCCTCAGACCAATGGTCAGAATAATAGAACCATCAAAACCCTAGAACACACATTAAGAGCCTGTGTAATGGATACTCAATTGCCTTAATGGAATTATTAACTACAATAGCTATCACTTGAGTATTAAAGTTGCTCCGTTTGAGGCCCTCTACGGGCGAAAGTGTCGATCTCCGATTTGTTGGGTAGAAGTAGGAAGTAGCCAAATCATTGGCCCTAAGACCATTCACGAAACTACCAAAAGGATAGTACAGATACGAACTTGACTAAAAGTTGCCTGCGATGGTAAGAAAGTTTTGCAGATGAAAATAGAAAATCCCTTGAGTTCTAATTAGGAGAACAAGTACTGATGAAAGTCTTGCCATGGAAGGGTGTGTTACGATTTGGGAAACAAGGATAATTAAACCCTCGATACATTGGCAATACAAAGTCTTAAAGGGAATTGGACTCGTAGCTTATCGTTTAGAGTTACCACCAGAGCTTAGTAGCATGCACAATACCTTCCATGTATCGAATAAGAAGAAGTGTTTGTTAGAGGAGACACTTGTTACCCCTTTGGAGAGATCCAACTAACTGATAAACTTCCCTTCATCAAAGAGCCGGTTGAAATCATGGACCGTAAGGTCAAAGGATTGAAGCACAGTTGTATACCCATCCTCAAGGTCAGATGGAATTCTAGGCATGAACCAGAATTCACTAGGGCATGCAAAGGCCAGTTAAAGCAAAGATACTCTCATCTACTCTTAAGTAACAATACCCCTGAGGAAACAAGATAAAATTTCGGGACGAAATTCCCTTAACAGGGGGAGACTGTAACATCCGACACAAAACCAGGTTAGCAACAATGACCTAATCTGTATTTAATAGCCAATTATATCCTAATCAGTGGTCATTAGAAATTAATCAAGTGATTAACAAGGTTTATTAGAAAATTCAACTCAATTAGAATCAAATTCATTGGTGCGATGAATCAGGAAATCAATTAATCCGATCAATTTACGATATGAGGGATTAATTTAACGAAGTACATAATTAAATTATGATTAGTGACGCTAATAAAACACTAATAGAATTACTTAACATTAATTATGCAAGACTAAAACAATTCATTAAAACAATGAATCTAAAAGTATTTATGAAATTACAAGAAAATGGAAATACAAGAATACATTTCTAAATACTTTTATACAAAAAAAAATGAAAATACATGTATAATACATTAGAGGGCCAGCCATAGGCATGTGATTTATTAGAGTTTGACTTCAATTTTTTTAATATTACTTTAAACACAATCATTTTGTTTAAAAGTGCACTCTACCTTTTCATCCCATGCCTTTCATCATTTGAAAGACCAAACACTTTGCCTATAAATAAGGCCTCATTTCTCACTTCTTTTCCACACTTCAAACCTCAGAAATCTCTCATTTTCTCCTCTAAAAACGGGATCTATACACACACACATCAAAAATCTTTTCATTCAAGTGTTCTTTAAGAAATTCAAGTGTTTTTGTTGCATATCTTGCAAGGATCTCAACTTCTACTCAAAATCATATTCCAAATACTTCAAAGTAAGTAAATACTAACTAATTTCGTGTTATATTTTTGTTTATATAAGTCTTGCATAATATATATAATCACCAACAACAACAAGTTCATAAAAACTCAAGTTTATAAATTTCTAGTTTTTGTTTTTAAGTTGTTTCTTTAAATGTGTTTATGAATATATGAACACATCATAAGAATGTTAATATTATGAAATCAAGTGATATATATGTGTTTTATAACTTTTATAACTTTTATAACTTTTATACAAGTAGTCTTTGAATAAACAACAAGAATCATAAGTTATTTCAAGTTTATAAACTGCGGATTTTCGGCAGAACATTTATATCGACTTTGAAAGATCATAACTAATTCATAACTTAACGAAATGAGTTGATTCTTGTCTCAAAAGTTAGATCTATGTCTTAACTATAGATCTGGAAGTTTTCATAATCTATTTTGGAGTTTAAGACCTCCAGAAATTCTTTGGGAAACCGAAAGTTTGACAACTCAAAAATGGCCAACATAGGGTTTTTAACGAGCTTTTTCACCAATCTAAGCACCTCGAAAAATGGATGTTGTTGATTCTATAAGTCCTTTGTATATAGTAGTTTAATGTCCTAGAAAACCAAAGTCTAAAACATTTTGGAGCTTCGTCAAAAACAGCCTCAAAGTAGGCCGAAAAACCTCCGAAAAAACTGCAGAATATATATATATATATATATATATATATATATATATATATATATATATATATATATATATATATATATATATATAAACTAGACGTTTTAAGCGGGTTTTATTTATAAACTCGTAATGTTGGGTGATTTAAGACATAAAAATCTATAAATATATATATTATCATATATTAGAGATATTAAGTCCCTATTATCATTTTGGGATCGATTAATCTCGCTCGGTGCACCATCCATCAACTTACGAAAAATTGCACTTTTCGCTCGTTTTTGCCATCACAAGTTCGGTGAGTCTTCATAGCCCCTATTTTCACTATCTATTGGGGTGGAAATAGATGCACAGTTTTCATATGGACATCAAAACTGTTTATTTCTTATATGTATTACATGTTTGGATCCATCAGCCCTCAAATCATGAACCGTTACATTTATTTGTAAGCGCGAATATGTTGTGGATAGATCTATTGGGAGTCATGCCCCCCATTCGGGTTAGTTCGGGTCGACTAACAGCAAGTGCATATATATTCAACACACGGTATTACAGTCAGGGATACTGCACAGGGCAAACTCATTTTAATTAAGCTTCGGTTGCATGATGGTTTATGAAATACATACACAGAATTTATGATTTTATAAATTCAACTCATCTGATAATGTCCATACAACTGGTCTTTTCGCGTAAACCTATGAGCTCACCAACAATTTGTTGACGTATTTTAGCATGTATTTTTAGGTGTTTAAGGCATGCGCATTTTTCGGAAGCATTCCAAGGCTTCCGTTCATTTTGGAGTCGCATCATTTTCAAACTCAGAGATTTATTTGCTTTTTTCCAGACAATTTAAATTGGGTATTTAAATCTTGGTATTTTAAGAACTGCTTAGGCTGTATTTTGGTTATGTAAGACAACATTTATATTTGAAGTTAAATCAATGTATATTTGAAAACGTCCATATAGTGGTTGTTCGTTATGATTATGGTTACGCTTCCGCGACGTCACGCTTCGTAGCCAACCGGGGTAACGGGGTGTGACATCACCTAATTCATATTGGGAGGTAAATAGATGGTATAACTCTTGAGGAATAGTTGATTGTGCCAACACTGTCTTTCCACTCATGCAACAAAAGGTATGGAATTCAAACTGTACGCGTTTTGCTCCACAATGAACACACGAATTCTGCACCTTAAAGACGCGATGCTCTTTAGGGATACCATATGGATCCTCATTGTGGATCTCATCTCGTATCATTGGGTTATCATTGACCTCAGTTGAACATCCTAAATCCATTCCATTGAGTGTAAAAGTGTGATTATAAATAAATAAATTATCTTTACATTAAACTAATGGGAAACTTTTATCGATCATAATGTTTATAATCAAATTATACACTAACCTATTGACACTTGAACTTCTACTTCATTAAAGAGAGGTAGTAGGTTAGCACATGGACTTCGGTTAACTATATTAGATTGGAAACAATTATCAAGATCAAAATAATAAATGAAATTTCATATAACAAAAAACTATATAAACTGTGTGATTTTTACCATTGAGATTTTCATGTGGCAACGCTGAACACATTTGGCTTATTTGTTCTCTGCTTGAGTTGTTCAACGATCCAATGTCCTTTCAGGTACTTTCATCTGATGTTCATTGATAATGTCTATCTCGTTTTTGAAAAACTCGTGTTTGATACGATGTAACATTTTCTTTGTTTACAGTTATCGCATCAAGTGTATCTGGTGTTTTCTCCACATCGAAAATCATTGCCCTAGTTTCACTATTCTCTGCAAAATATGGAGAAATATTTATATCTTGATGTCGTAATATTCCTAGTGGTACCCTTTGTGGTGTCTTCGTATCCATTTCGGTTGACTCTGCTATCGTTATATTTGTCATCAGTGGCATAGATTTACTACTTCTTTCACCATTAGATTTTTTTCTTTCCTTGATCTTCTCTTTTTGTCGGGCATAATATTGTCGGTTGTATTCTTTTTGCTTTTCTGAAATAATATTAGGTAACCGATAACTCGTTTCATGATTATAATAAATACAGTAAAAAAATATGATACACATTTTTATGTATTTCACATACCTTTCTCTATATTAACTTGGGATACATCACCATTAACATTTTTTCTTAACTTCTGTCATTCATAGTACTCTTTATTTATCTTTTTACGATTTTCTGTAATTTTTAGAAAATATACGTCATGTACTTAAACTATTAAACTACATACCAATAAAATAAAATATACATGTCTTTCATTATATTGAATGTACATACCTTTTTGTATATTTACATTACTTGAGCGACTTTACCCATAGTATCATTGCCTCCGGACATCAATACACACTGTATTACACATTGTAAAATAATGAGTATATATCTTTTTAAATTGATATCAGTAACTCCGTGGAAATCAAAATATTCACTAAAAACACATATATAACTTATTATATATAATATATAATTTATATTATATATATAAGAAATATGCACCTTGTCAGGATCTGAACTTAACTACCTAAGATTAACTGATTTGAATTGATCAGAGTGTAAACCAATAATCTTGTATTAAATCAAAGTCCAATTAAGAAGTTTGCGGAATAACACTTAATTATTTTAATAAAAGCTTTCAGAATCAATATCAAATAAATATAACTGAATAAACAATATTGCTTGTATTGCTGAACAGAATGATTACAATCACCTCTAATCTGTTTGATTAGATGAAGAACACAAACTGTTCTTAGGGTTTTAGAACCTTAGAGTTTTATGAAAACTTAAACAAAAGCAATTACAACCTTGAATGTGCAGAATACTTGATTACAATAGAAAAACCTATTCTATGTATTTATAATGCTTTCTGATTTGTTTCCTTGAAGGACTCTGACTTCTTTGATAGTAGATATGCTGGAATCTTCGTGTAAATATATTTTCCTGAATATCAGCACTTTCTGTTTATGAAACTGTTGAGCAGCTTGAATCACTTAGCAGCTTGAGCAGAGCAGCTTGAGTGAAATTACTCTGGCAGCATGAACTTTTATACTAGCAGCTCGAACTTCTTCAGCTAACAGCGTGAACTTTGTACTTATACATAAATTCTACTATCAGTTTGAGAAGTCTAACTAACAGTTTGAACTATACTTAGGATATTTCCCAACAATCTCCCCCTAACATAAATTCTTTACAGAAGACTTTAAGTTCTATACAAATAAGAAAATAAAACTAAGTAAACTGTTATTTATAAACCAAGGCTTTCAAAAACTTACAACTTTGCAAGTTTCTGATTGACTGCATTCAAAAATTCTTTCTTCAGATCTTCTCTGTCACAGTATATTCTCACTGATCTCATCTGAAGTAACATAGCCTTTGGAAGATCATAAAACTCAAAATTGAAGAACATACCAGATCCATTTGCAAACCTGATTCTGTAAGTCTTTGATTTGACAAACAGATCAACTTGTGCAATCTTCATCTCCTTGGCATCTTCTATATCCTTCCTTATTGACTCAGGATCAAAAATGCTCTGCAGATCTTTAATGGCTTGCTTTACTTGTGGGAGGGAAGATCTAACTTGAGTTGCAGTCCCAACATGATACATTCTTGTGAGCTCATCTCTGGTCATCCCTTGGACCATATTCATCATACTTTTATATTCTTCCTCAGGACCAGTTTCTCTTCTTACTACAAAATGATATCTTAAGTCAATGTTATCCATTGACTTAGCATACCAGTAAGTGATAAGAGGTTTTGAGAAATCATGCTGGTCGAGGGTCTTTTCAATCTCCATTACCTTCTGCAGCTGATGCTCAAACAACACCCTTTTAACCTGATCAAGCTTTGCCTGTGAAATTGTATCTGATTTGGGAATAGAAGCAACAGCTTGACCAGAAGGAGCAACATCACTTTCACCAGCTTGATCAGCTTTCACTGGTTCTTGTTGACTTTGAACTTCTTGGGAGACTCTGGCTACCTTTCGTTTATTCATCTCTTTATCATGGATATCTTGTAGCCTCTCTGTGCTCATGGATTGAGCCATCTTCTTTGGAATGCCAGCAGAAAAGGCAAAATTGATCAAGAATCTTCTATGCTCAGCCTTTGAATGCCCTGTTGGCATTTTCCTCTTCCTTTCACCTTGCTTGACCACAAACCCTCTTAGGTAATCACCTAAGGTTTCATCATCTTGCATTGGGGCCTGGGATGGCTGGTCTAAAGCCTGATCTTGTTCTTCTGCTATCTTTCTTGCAATTTCAGCATCAAAGGCAATCTGGGCTTCTCTAGTAGAAAATGTAACAACCTAGCTTTTTACTTAACTTTAGTTTCGGTATTTGACCTAATAATGTAATTTTATTACATTATCTATTTTGTAATTTAATTAATTAATGAAATTTAAATAATTAATGAAATTTAATTAATTAAGTATGATACAAATTATATAAATGTTATAAAGTATTTAAATGACCAAATTTAAAAGATATGTATTATACAAAACTATGGGGGGTTAAATTGCAAATATTGTTAAGATTGAATTCATAAACCCAAATAATGGAATTAAATGTCCATTATCACACTTAAAAGAAATTGAATTACTCTCTCTCTCTTTTCTTCTTCATATACGGCATCTCCACAAAGTTATCAAGAAATCATCAAAAGCTCTTTAAATCTTGCATTAATTGAAGAATTAATTCAAGTGAAGGTTACAACAATCACCATTCATCATCAAACAACAAGATTGTGAGGTAATATTTGATTTAAATTTCGAAAAAACTATGAATTTGGTTCGGTTTTGAGAAAAACCGAAACCAAAGATCTAAAATATTGAATTCTTTGGTTGCATGTATGAATTGTTACTATAATATGATGAATCTAAGTTAATAGAAGTCATAGAAACACAAATAGTGGGTTGGATCATTCAAATAAAGAAGAAATATGTATTTTTGTAAAATTAGTGTTCTTGACAAAAATAGCATAATTTGGATGATCTTGATCAAATTATAATGTTATTGATAGGGAAAATTGTATAAAATCAACCCAATAATTATAATATAACTATATATTAAGTTGCATGTTGATAAATATGAATTTTGTGAAATTTTTATAAAAATCCGTATATAAATAAGTTAGAACATGAAGAACAAAGTTCTGGAAATTTTGAAGATGAAGGATCCGAATTCGGTTGAACCCGAATTCGGATGAGATGTTCCACTTCGGTTCATATGTAATTCGGATGGGGTGCCATTTTCGGATCCCACTTCGGATCTGCTTTGGATGATCCTAACTCGGTCCTTTTGTCGTAATTTGGATGTGTATTTCGGATGCTATTTCGGATAGGTCCGAATTCGGGTGCCTGATCCGGATTGATCCGAATCCGGATGGTCCGAATTAGGGTGCTCCGGATCCGACCCTTTTATTTTGATATTTTAACATCACATATAAATGCTAATTTATGATTTTAATTATTAAAGATAAATAAAGCATACATACATACATATATATATATATATATATATATATATATATATATATATATATATATATATATATATATATATATATATATCTTTTAAAGATTCAAAGAAACAAAGAAAATGAACAAAATGATCGACCAGTTATCTGTTATCAGAATCAGATTAAATAAAGATTTAAAAGCTTAAAGCTAATGATATGATATGATAAATTCTGGACAGGTTCAGTTAAATCCTGAACACAGATTTAAAGATATTGAAAGTGGGTCACTGATTAGAAAATAAAAGCCAGAGATCAGATATATCAAGATTAAAGATAAATCCTGGGATAACTCAGGTGGTGGATTATAAATCTGCTTGATAAAGACTACAGAACCTGTGAGTTATAGATATTCAGTTTTGCATGCTAGACTTCCGATTGAGATATATTGTTGATGATAGATTATTTGACATTCATGAATGCTCAGCTGGATTGTGACCTGTGCACACCATGGTTCGGTGATGCCCTGTGGATCATGATAGCTATTTGAGTTATCATTTCGCATGACATTGTACTTACTATTCATTTCAGATATTATTATGAGTTTATTGCTATCATGACCTCGATGACTTATGCTTTCATTATTACTCGCATCTTTGACATATTGATTCAGCTTAGCATGATTAGCCTTGTCGGTCTATTGTTCTAGACCATGCTACTTCACCAGTTCTATTGAACTCGGTATAGACACTCCGATGTTCCCTCATGAAGACCGCTGGTAGCTAGCCCAGTATAAGTGGATAGCTTCCGCTAAAAGCGTGAGCGTGGGCTGAACTTCATCCAATTCTATGAATTCTATGTCTCAATCATGAGTGGCTGTAGCGGCAGTCCAGACATACAACCCTTTGACCCATGATCCGCTTGATTATTGCATGTAATCTGAAAATCTATATTCTCACTAAGCCATGCTTACAGTTGCTACTTTACATTTTTACAGGAAAAGATAAAGGAAAGTCACCTGCCGGACCTAGTTCTTAGGTCTTACAAGATCAAGATTGAAGTATTCTATAGACCACTACTCAACAAACCCTTCGGTATTGATTGGCAGATGATAATTGTGGTGGTCTGGGTAGATTTGATTTGATTGTATGATGACATGAATTAGATTAGTCTGGTACCCTTTATAAGTTTAATTTGAAAACTGTAATCTGTACTAAAATTGTATTAAACTTATCCTAATGTTTGTACCTGTAATCTGAAATTCCGCAACTTAAATTACTCTATCTTAGTTATGATTGATATTGTGTTGCATGATGTGGGACCTATACTTTGAGGACTGCCCCGTAAGGGGAGGTCTTCACAGAAAATTTGTGCTTTGGAGACTCAATGAGAATACCCTTGCCCTTATCTTTGGTAGCAGAAGATGTAGCTTGGACTGAACTGATGGGAGCCTGAATTCCTTCTCTTATAACAACTCCAGTTGCTTTTGTAGAAGCAGCTTGAGTTTCTAGGCTAACAGCTGTTGGGACTGCTAGCCTAGAATCTTGAATTGTTGGAGCTGCTTGGACTGAATGAGGGATCTCCTGATTCTCCCCTTTTTTGGAAGCATTGGTTTTGTCAGGAGGACCTACAACCTTTTCCAATATCGAATCATTTCCTCTAATTTAATGATCTTATTCCCACAGAGGGTAAACCCTGTATGGAGATAATCCATTCTTTGCTTTTGAGCTGTTTCTGCTTGTCTGAGTGCAATTATTTGTGCCCCCTGTGCAGCAATGATGGACTGATGTAATTCCAACATTGCTACCACGGGTTGCAGCTTAGGATCCGTCAATAACATGAGTTGCAGACTAGCCTCAAGATCAGCAAACGAATGTGTTGCTTGTGATCTATCACTGGCATGAATACCAGAAGTAGAAACCTCTGGGCCCTCTGTTCTTGGTACTGGGGACTTCCAGATGGTGCTTGCACACCTTCTGTTGCCATGGGTGAGGTCTTATTGATGTTGGCACTGTCCTGTGCCTCTTGTGCAGAAGCAACAATAGTGTCAGCCACAGAACCCATATGGACAATCTCTGTTGAGATTTCCACCTCCTGATTGAGGGTCGGAGTGTCCTCAATGGGTGCCCTTTGTATATTCTGTGCAGAAGTGTCCTCCTGCACAGGCTTATTTGGCTCTTGTATGAGGGTTGAGGAGGAAGGAGCTCCTGGACCTCTTTTCCTTTTGTATAGTATGATTGGGGATGTGGGCTTAACAATAGGAACAGAAGGTATTTGAGTATCATGAGGAGTGGGTTGGGGTCCTGGGGGTGAAGCAGTAATGTGTGGCTGAACCTGCTCAGTACCCTCTCCTCTGTTTCTTGGAATGATGTCCAACATTGCAGAAGGCAATGGGACATCAACAGTCAAAACATTGGCACTTTGTTTTAGAAGACGTTTTATAGAAGGTAAAGAGTGCCTATGGGAAACATGAATCCTTTTATGTATATTGAAATTACTGCAAGTTCTTGCAATAATTTCAGCCAAAAATCTGGGACACATAAAAAATTTCCCATGTTTTAGGGCATGATGCCTTAGCATACCCTGAAAAATCATATTAGAAAGATTGAACTGTTGGCCAGTTGATAAGCACACTAAGGCAGTGGCAATATTGGATGAAAATTCTGACCAACCAGTTCTTTTTGGGATTATACATTGCTGAATAATATGTACAAGATATTTCCACTTAGGGGCAAAATTTGTTTTAAAGAAAGTAAAAGATTCAGCAGGACCCCTATATCCAATGGCATGAAGACCATTATGTAAAGCAGTAAGAGATAGGTCTGATATACCTGAGGCATCTTGAAGATGCAGGTGTTGGCGAATGATCTCCTCAGTGATAGAGACAGTGTTGCCATCAATTTTGGATATCAGGGAGGTGTCTCCATTAATGGTTTTGACTGAGGCAGATTTCCAGAACAGTTCTATATGAGATTTGTAGATAGTGGGATTGATGGTAAGGGCATGATGGATATGGGAACTTCGAAGGAAGTCCATCATGTCATGGAACGGTTCAAGATCAGCGTGTTTTAGAGAATAGGGTAAACAGTTGTGTTCTTTGACGAACTCCATTGATGAACGAAGGATTTAGGGTTTCAGTGATGTGCGTGGGAATTGTTCAGAAAATCGAAGAAGGGTTCTGGAAGATATTTTGCAACTGGTAGTTACAATGAAACGAAACTGGAACCTTTAAAGGTTTTGAAAAATATCTAAACCTGCGCACACACTTATCGAAATGACCAGATTACCCTGCACACTTTGACAGATCAAGTGAAACAACTAACAGTCCGAGAAAATGAACTAGCAGCTTGAGAAAATACTCAAGCTGTTAGTTGAAAGTTAGGCGACTGCTAATGAAACAGTGACTCCCCCTTAATCAAGCATATGTGTAAAGAAAAACAAATTAATCCATATTAACTATACCAATATTTGATACTAGGAAGGTGAATCTTCCTACATCAAATGGTTTTGTAAATAGATCAGCTAACTGATCATCAGTATGAATTTTGGTAACTTGGATTAATTTCTTCTCATTGCAGTCCCTTATAAAATGAAATCTAATTTCTATGTGCTTGGTTTTGGGAAATTTCACTGGATTTTGTACAATGCTAATTGCACTTGAATTGTCAATATAAATGGGAGTGGATAGGAAATTCATACCATAGTCTCTCAGTTGATTTTGAATCCACATCACTTGGGAGCAGCAACTTGCAGCTGCTACATATTCTGCTTCAGTAGACGAAGTGGAGACAGTTGTTTGCTTTTTGCACTGCCAAGAGACCAATCTTGTTCCCAAGTATTGACATCCACCAGTTGTGGATTTTCTGTCAATGTTGCATCCTCCATCATCACTGTCAGAATAGGCTGTTAATTCAAGAGGAGAGTCTTTAGGATACCAGAGGCCTAAATGTGGTTGGCCTTTGAGATATCTAAAGATTCTCTTAACAGCAACCAAATGGGAGTCCTTTGGAGAACATTTAAACCTAGCACATACACAAACAACAAACATAATATCATGTCTAGAAGATGTTAGATACATAAGAGATCCTATAAGAGATCTGTAAAGATGAATGTCCACATCTATTCCATCTTTGTCTGTATGGAGCTGCTTGTGAGGATCCATAGGAGTACTTGCAACTTTGGTATCTTGATACCCAAACTTTTCCAGTATGTCTTTAACATACATTGATTGACTTATGAAGAGACCTGTGGGCTTCTGCTTGACCTACAATCCTAGAAAGAAGGTGAGTTCTCCCATTGAACTCGCTTGAAACTTTTTGTGCATTAAAGCGTCAAACTCTTTGCACAGACTGTCATTTGTTGATCCAAAGATGATATCATCAACATATATTTGTACAAGCAGAATCTCAGATTTGATGGACTTTGTGAATAGTGTTTTGTCCAGAGTGCCTCTCTTGAACCCATTCTGTAGAAGGTATGATGACAGAGTGTCATACCATGCTCTAGGAGCTTGATGGTGTCACACCCTGCTACCCCGGTTGGCAGCGAGGCGTGACGAGTGCGGAAGCGTAACCATAATCATAATGAACGACCACTATATGGACGTTTTTTAAAATACATCGTTAAAGCTTTAAAGCATAGTAATGTTTTACATAGACTGATATGAGAAAGGAAGTTCGCACAAATACAGAGATTTAATTACATATTTAAAATTATCAAAAATAATGCAGCTAAATCTCCGTTGAATTGAATATGCATGCGACTCCATGGATGCGGAAGCTTGAAAGTAAAATACGTCCGAGGCATACCTGCCTTAATTTCCTGAAAATACACACTAAAATACGTCAACAAAAATTGTTGGTGAGCTCATAGGTTTACACGTAAATCTGACTCGTATGGACAACAATAATAGAGATTGAATTTATAAAATCATAAATTCCTTGTTATGTATTACATATAAACCATCATGCAACCAAATCTTAATTTAAAATGAGTTTGCTCTGTGCAGTATTCCCATACGTAATATCGTTTGTTGAATATATATGCACCCGTTGTTAGCCAATCCAACTAACCCGAGTGGGGGACATGACTCCCAATAGATCTATTCACAATATATTCGCGCTTACAAATAAATGCAATTAACGGTTCATGATATCAGAGCTAATGGAACCCAATGTGTAATACATAATAGAAATGAAAATATTTCCGTGTCCATAAAAAAACGAAGCATGTATTTCATCCCCAAAACATAACAGTGTGAAAATAGGGGCTATGAGAACTCACCGAGATTGCGATGACAAAAACTAGCGTAAAAAGCTATTTAACATGAATGGAGGGATGATGCGTCGCGTGAGTTTAATCAAGTCCTAAATGATAATAAGGACTTAATATCTCTAATATATGATGATATATAAATTTATGGATTTTTATGTCTTAAATCACCCAACATTACAAGTTTATAAATAAAAACCGCTTAAAACGTCAAGTTTATATATATATATATATATATATATATATATATATATATATATATAATTTTCCAGCTTTTTCGGAGGTTTTTCGGCCTAATTTGAGGCTGTTTTTGACCAAGCTCCAAAATGTTTTAGACTTTGGTTTTCTAGGACATTAAACTACTATATACAAAGGATCTTTAGAATCAAGAACGGCCATTTTTCGAGATGTTTAGGTTGGTGAAAAAGCTCGTTAAAAACCCTATATTGGCCATTTTTGAGCTGTCAAACTTTCGGTTTCCCAAATAATTTCTGGAGGTCTTAAACTCCAAAATAAATTATGAAAAATTCCAGATCTATAGCTAAGACATAGATCTAACTTTTGAGACAAGAATCAACTCATTTCGTTGAGTTATGAATTAGTTATGATTTTTCAAAGTCGATATAAATTTTCTGCCGAAAATCTGTAGTTTATAAACTTGAAACAACTTATGATTCTTGTTGTTTATTCAAAGACTACTTGTATAAAAGTTATAATAGTTATAAAAACACATATATATCACATGTTTTCATAATATTAACACTTTTATAATGTGTTCATATATTCATAAACACATTTAAAGAAAACAACTTAAAAATAGAAACTAGAAACTTATAAACTTGAGTTTTTATGAAACTTGTTGTTGTTGGTGATTATATATATTATGCAAGAGTTATATAAACATAAATATATGATGAAATAAGTTAGTATTTACTTACATTGATGTATTAGGAGTATGAAATTGAAAAGAAGTTGGAACTTTTGCAAGATTTGAACCAAGAACACTTGAATTTCACCAAGAACACTTGAATGAAAATGTTTGTAGTGTGTGTGTGTGTGTGGGATCCGGTTTTGAGAGGAGAGAAAGAGATATTTTGGTGTGAAAATAATGAAAAGGAAGCCCTCTATTTATAGGCAAAGTCTTGGTCTTTCAAATGGAGGTGGAGTGTAAGACCATGTTGAAATGAAAGGAGAATGGGGTGTGAAAGATTTGATTATGAAAGGTTATTGAGTTGGGAAATAAAAAATTGAAATCAAATCTTGGGTAGTACTACCCTATGACCAGATTTTTATGGATTATTTTCATGTATTTATATATATATATATATATATATATATATATATATATATATATATTTGTATAAAAGTATTTAGAATGTATTCTTGTATTTCCCTTTTCTTGTAAATTCATAAATACTTTTGAATGCATTGTTTTAATGAATTGTTTTAGTCTTGCATAATTAATGATAAGTAATTGTATTAGTGTATGATTAGTGTCACTAATCATAATTTAATTATGTACTTAGTTGAATTAATCCCTCATATCGTAAATTGATTGGATTAATTGATTTCCCGATTCATCGCACCGATGAATTTGATTCTAATTGAGTTGAATTTTCTAATAAACCTTGTTAATCACTTGATTAATTTCTAATGACCATTGATTAGGTTATAATTGGCTATTAAATACTGATTAGGTCATAGTTGCTAACCTGGTCTAATGCCGGATGTTACAGATGGAGTCCATAGAGAGCCTTGTCTAGCTTGTAGACTCTGTCTGGATACTTGTAGTCCTCAAAATCAGGAGGTTGACACACATAGACTTCCTCTTCAATTGTGCCATATAGAAAAGCAGACTTCCCATCCATTTGATACACTTTAAAACCTTTAAAGCTTGCATAAGCTAAAAATAGTCTGATGGCTTCAATTCTTGCCACTGGAGCAAATACATCATCATAATCTATGCCTTCCTCTTGAGTGTACCCTTGTGCTACTAGTCTAGCTTTATTCTTGATGACTATCCCTCTCTCATCCTTCTTGTTTCTGAACACCCATCTTGTACCAATGGCTCTCTTTCCTTTAGGAAGATCAACAAGTGTCCATACATTCTGAATCTTGAATTGTAGTAGCTCTTCCTACATTGCCTCAATCCAGGATGAATCTTTCAACGCTTCTGATGCCTTTTTAGGTTCTAGCTGAGACATGAAACAGGCATTTTCAAATGCAGCTAGACTAAATTCAGTAACTGCTCGTTCAGCAGCAGCAGTCTCCTTGTGAACCATTGTCCTTGTTTGCACAAGATTTGTATCATCTCCATCAGGACCAGTTGATGGTTCAGTTTCTTGAACAGCTTGACTTGAATCTGGGACTGTTTCCCTTTGTGTTGGAGCTATTCTTTCAGGACTTGGAAGCTGCACTTCATTGTCTGGATTTGAATCATGTTGAGCATTCAGAACCCCTGGGGGTCACAAGACAGAAGTGGTATAATTGTATACTCATCCCAATTATTTGAATCTGCAGCAGTTTTAAACTTTGTGCCAACAGCTTGATCATTTGTGCTACCAGCAAGAGAATTTGTGTTGACAGCTTCAGTCCTGTTTTCATCAGAATCTGCAGTATACTCAACAAAGCTCAGGGAATTAGTTAGTGAATCTAAATCAAACAACCAATCAGGACCAGTGCCTTTGACATTTGCAGTATTTTCATTAAATTCAACATTGGCACTTTCTTCAATGGTTTTAGACACACTGTTATATACTCTATAGGCTTTGCTTTGATTTGAGTATCCTACAAAGAAACCTTCTTCAGCCTTACTTTCAAACTTACCTAAGTGAGTCTTAGTGTGAAGAATGGTACATGGACAGCCAAAAGATTTGAAAAAGGCTATTAAGGGTAGTCTATTATGGAATAACTCATATGGAGTTTTCCCTTGTGAGTGGACAAACTGAACCCTATTTAGAACATAACAGGCTGTATTGACTGCTTCGCCGAAAAGGTCATTGGCAGTTTTGAATCAGCTAGCATGGTTCTAGCAGCCTCAATTAATGTTTAGTCTTTCTATCAGCTACACCATTTTGCTGTGGTGTTCTTGGTGCACTATATTGCCTAGCAATACCTTTGGACTCACAAAAACTGTTTAGAATATGATTTTTAAACTCAGTTCCATTGTCTGATCTTATCACCTTGACTTTTGAGTTGGATTGGTTTTCTATCTTAAGAATAAATGACTTAACTAGCTCAGCAGTTTCATCTTTAGACCTAAGAAAGTAAACCCAAGTAAATCTGGTGAAATCATCAACAATGACTAAACAGTAAGCCCTTTTATTCAAACTCAAAACAGATGTTGGACCAAATAGATCCATATGAATCAGATGAAGAGCAGATGAGATTGAATTTACTTCTTTGGCCTTATGAGAAGTTTTGTGTTGCTTGCCTTTAAGACATGCTACACAATGATCATCACATATGAACTCCTTTTGTGGTAAACCTCTTACCAGGTTCTTTTTGACTAAAACATTCATCGATTTGAAGTTCATGTGACACATTCTGCTGTGCCAAAGAGCAGACTCATTGGATGATGCTTTTGATATCAAACAGCTTAAAGTACTTGATTTGGATAAAAGTTCTGTGTCCAAACAATATACATTGTCCTTTCTTCGTGTTCTTAGTAAAACAAGATTTTCAGGAATTTTAAAATCTTTTGAAAGAACAATGCACTCAGAATCTTTAAACAAAACAATATTTTGTTTGTGACAGATTTGAGACACACTCAATAAGTTATACTTAAGCTGTTCAACATACAAAACATCATTGAAAATCATGTTGCCTGCATTAACAGTGCCTTTACCTGTAACCTTACCTCCTTTGGAGTTGCCTCCAAATGCAATATATCCTCCTTCAAAGCCTTTGAAATTTGACAAGCACTCAGAATTGCATGTCATGTGCCTAGAGCATCCACTGTCCAAATGCCATCTTGTTTTATGAGGTGACCTGTGGTTGCCCTGCACAAATAAGAGCTTAGTTAGTAGTGGACTAAACCCAAACCAAGTTGGTTTTGGGTTGTCCTTGTGCATTAACATAACTAAATACTGTCTTTGATTTCTTATACTTAGTAAGATCCGCTGATGGATTTTATGTAGAGTACTTAGTTATCACATGAGGTATCCAGATATTTTGTCCATCCTTTTCAATAACAGTCTTAGATGATCCATTACCAGTCCCAACTTTGAGCCTACCAGTCTGAGTTGAGTCCGTAGTGCTAACAGCTTGAGAATTTGCACTAGCAGTCTCAACTTTAGACTTGGCAGTTTCAATATTTGTATCAGCAGGTTCACCTGAGTTTTTACCTTTAACACACCATATTTGTTTAAAATTTAATTTTGGTTTAGCTAAAACTTGTTTTTGGTGTGTGGACTGTTTCTTATTAACTTTTGAGAACCTGTGATCAATTGTTTTCTTTGGAACTGATGTAGTAGGATGTTTGGCCTTTGAATTTTTTGAATTTTGAGAGTTTATCTTTTGATGAATCACAGTCTGTTTTGCAACAGATGGTTTATAAAAACAATCCCTGACCAAGTGATTTTTCCTGCCACAATGGAAGCATTTTTTGACTTTTTGGATTGGAGAACCAGTTTTATGGGAAAATATCTGGTTCTTGTTCCTTTGATTTCCCCTTACCTGTTGCTGTTTGGGAAACTTTTGGACACCATGCTTCTGGCATGTGCAGATTGGAACATTTTTACCCTTTTTATTATTCTTTGAAGAAGATGCAGTGTTACAGTTAGAAGGTACAGAAACCTGTTGAGCAGCATTGTATACACTCATCTTCTCCTTTCCTTTCTTATTGGGGATTTGGATTTCTATAGGTGCACTCATTGTTTTCTGTTCTTTCTCAACTGCTGTGCACTCACAGTCTCTATTTTGAATCTGATCTTCTTTAGATTCAGGACTGTTATCAAGGATAGGATCTACAGTGGTCATACACTCATCTAATGGTTCATTAACAAGCCTATTGATCGGCTTATTTTATACCGACTTTAATGTGTTTAAATGATATACTTTTATGTATAAAGTATTGGTATAATGCTACATTTAATTGTTATTTATCAATTGAAGGGTTAAAGCTTAAAAGGAGTTAAAATGAGTAAATTATGCCTTGGAATGTTCTAGTATTGATAAAACTCATTACGCATGTAGGTAATCCTCTCAAGTACAAGTCTCGCAAATTTGAGCGCAATCGGAGCACATTTGTAGAAAGTCAAGCGCAGACTGGGGCGCAGCCCTGCTCCCCAACCGAGTGCTCAACAGAATGATTTAATCTGCCAAAATCCGCGATTTTAGACCCAAGCGCAGGGTGGGGCGCAGGCCTGCGCCCACGGCTGCGCCCAACCCATTAAAATAATTTTCTGCGTGATTTTTAGGGTTTTTCAGAGCTGCCTATATATATGACAAGCTTCCAGACGAAAAAACACATATTTTTGAAGAGAAATTGAAGAGAAAAAGAGGAAGAAAGTCCCAGATTTACGATGTAGTCTGCGCGAAACCAACGGCGAAGGGTTGGGGGTTTGGTTTCTTCGACACTCCATCTTTCCCCCATGAATCCAACAACTACGAAACTTGTTCATGACAAGTTTAATGTTTCGTACGCGTCGATTGATGATCACTATTATCGTTCAAGGGTTTGTTTGTTAGCTAAGTGTTTATGTTTTCCGTTAGTTTATTATTGTAACGAACGATATTTTTTATATATTTTTCTGTGTGATTATTATTTAAAGATATTGTTCCGTTCGCTTCTATTTATATCTTTATCGCAAGACGCGTCGTAGCCGTGTTACATGCCGTGCCGAGCTCATTAGATTAGGAGTTAAGACGGACTGTGAACATGACACGATTCGTGCCCAAAATACGGATTGCGATAGATGTGATTGTCATGACTATGTCTATGTGGTTAGGTTATAAAGATAATTAAACGGAATAATAAATAATTAAGTTATTTGCAACCCTATGTCGATAATCCATAATTCCACCCAAACCCTGAATCTGAAGTCGTTGGCGTTCTTACTTTGATCTTTAAGTTTTCGTAACAAAGATTTAACTAAATTTCCAAATTTTCACCTAACCAATTCATTCCTTCAATTAGTTTAATAATTAGCTTTTATTATTAGTCAATAACTATCGTATAATAATACTGATAACCACATGCTCCCTGAGGAGACGATCCCACTTACCCTAGCTATAAGTTAAGGTGATTGGTGTTTTTATAAATTATTTTTGAACGCTTTACGACGAGCGGATGTCAAAATGGCGCCGTTGCCGGGGAGCTAGTGCGCTTATTAGTCTTGTTTTACGGTAGTTGTTTAGGTTTACTTTCGTTTAATTTAATTTAATTTATTTTCGTTATTTTATTTATTTAGTTTTTATTTAGTTGTTTTTTTTTTGTTTTTATTATTTGTTTAATTTCTTGGAATGGAATCTTCATATAATTATGATTATTATCCATCCATACATAATTACTCGGATTATAATGATCAATATTATTCTAATTATGATAATCATGATTCTTACTACTCGAGTCGTGATTCGTACAATCCATGGGAACGACATCCGGATTCCGATGAGTATTATTATAATGATTATTATCCATCTCAGCAGCAATTATATGATGAAAATCGGTGCTATCAAGAGAATGTCATGACATCCATGAGGGAATGCATGACATTTATGGAGGCAAACACCAAACATCTCCAATATCTCGTGAACACATGGGGGCAAATCACCGATCTTTTTTTAAAACAAGAAGCGGAGAGGGAGATGTACATGGAGCCGGATGACGACTTTTATGATGAGCGAGGATTCGAGCATCAAGATATCCATCAAGAGACGTCCTCGGAATTGCTAAACTTTAACGAGGAAGAGAGAGTCGAAAGTGAAGTTGTTATACAAGATCTGCTACAACCATCAACGAAGACAACTCCATATTTCGAACTCCCTTATTTCAATTATTATTTAAAAAGTTTTATGCCTGAAACTGGATCTAATTCAATGTTAATCGTTTTTCATGATATTTCAGGTACCTATGGAGTACGAATCGCACGAAGGGAAAAACCAATCAAATATCCGGGTAATGTGTGTGGACAAGGTGACAAACCACCTTGAAGAGGTAACGTCTGGCTGAAGACGTAAAACTTAGCGCTTCTTGGGAGGCAACCCAAAGAACTTTGTGGGTGTGTTCAATAGAAACCCTCACGAGACTATAACTCGTCCACCCGGGCTACCGGGGGGTTTAAAGGCTTGTTGCACATGCTAAGTGCAATCGTGATCCCTACGAAAGTGAGGTTTACTGTATATTTATGTTTATTTAGTTTAAGGTTCCAATTATTGTTATTTTAGTGCATTATAGTTTATAGTTCTCAAATGCGTATCATGTGTGATTTAAAAGAAAATGTAGGTGCAGTAGGGAATTAAGTTGGGGATGTTTGCTCTCACCCCAATTACCAATGCTTAAAATGATTTAACTCACCTTTTAATTAGATCATGATATGAATCGCGTGTATGCATTTTAGTTTATTACATTTAATTAGCTTGCATCATTATAATTTGTCAATTTAATTAATAGCATTCTCATGACTTTTAAGTAACATAACGAGAATTGGTAGATAATTAAGTTGGAGATGTTATTCCACCCCAACTGCGGCTTCAAACGACTATCTCGCTAATTATTTAACTATGTCATGAAAATAAATACATTCATTTTTTAGGCATGATTTTACATTATTCATACGCTCATCCACTTGAATCTCAGTCTAATCTATATTGCTATTGGGACAATATAGTCCAAAATTGAAGAGGAGGATTGACTTGCAAGGAGATGTGGTTATATGAGTTGATGATTACATTGCGGAAGATAGAAGGCAATCAACCCTTTGATTTTGCATTCAATGATCAGGTTCTTCCGTTCCTTTTATTATGTTTTAATAGTAGCGTGTGAGTGTTCGTGCATTTAAGTTAGTTTAGTTTCTCATAATTTTTAGTTTTTAGTTTTTATTTTGCATTTGTGTGTTCACCCTTGAATAATAGTGTTTTGATTATCCAATTAAAAGTAGAAATTCACTGATCTTATCTCCCTAATTTATTTTGGTTTGAGCAAGTAACTTAAAATGATGATTCTAGTTAGGAAATAGATTAATACCAAGTGATATCGGTGACGATCGAGTTAATTTGAAAATTATTAAAAAGAGTCATAACAAATGTGCATGCATGAGATTAATAAAAGAATTTGAGTATGTTACACTTGTGTGTGGTTTTAAAGAATAAAACAATTTATCAAAACCAACATTTCAAAAGACATCGATACACCTAAGCAATAAGGGGGAGTGTTGCAAGTAAACCCGTGAGGCGTAGGTGCTTAAAATGTAAGGGGTGGCCTAACGAGTTCGGAAAAGAAGTCTGAGGGGTATTCTATACCTAACCCCCTAAAGCCAACTGGTTTGGGAGCGGTTGACCAATTTTCCGTTACATGGACTAATTAGAAAGTCATGTTCAAACCCTTAATAAAACTAACTCGTAAGTGTGCTAAATAAAATTATCAATGATGAGTGAGTTCATTATACGCGTCAAAACCGGTAAAATTGCATACATGTAACCTTGAGCAAAAATAGGTGATTTATGGTGAGGAATGTTTGGGAGGTAAAGTGTTGATAACGGTTTTAACACAGTGTAACAGAAATAGATTTTTAGTTATGATCATGCATGGATGTTTAGTATGAAGGCTGTTACTAATTTGATAAATTAATTAGAGAGTCACTGATTTATCATATGCATGGTAAATGAAATCTTGAACATTAAAGTCTGATTTAGTTTTCTTGCTCGGGACGATCAAGGTTTAAGTTGGGGATGTTTGATCGGCTTATTTTATACCGACTTTAATGTGTTTAAATGATATACTTTTATGTATAAAGTATTGGTATAATGCTACATTTAATTGTTATTTATCAATTGAAGGGTTAAAGCTTAGAAGGAGTTAAAATGAGTAAATTATGCCTTGGAATGTTCTAGTATTGATAAAACTCATTACGCATGTAGGTAATCCTCTCAAGTACAAGTCTCGCAAATTTGAGCGCAATCGGAGCACATTTGTAGAAAGTCAAGCGCAGACTGGGGCGCAGCCCTGCTCCCCAACCGAGTGCTCAACAGAATGATTTAATCTGCCAAAATCCGCGATTTTAGACCCAAGCGCAGGGTGGGGCGCAGGCCTGCGCCCACGGCTGCGCCCAACCCATTAAAATAATTTTTTGCGTGATTTTTAGGGTTTTTCAGAGCTGCCTATATATATGACAAGCTTCCAGACGAAAAAACACATATTTTTGAAGAGAAATTGAAGAGAAAAAGAGGAAGAAAGTCCCAGATTTACGATGTAGTCTGCGCGAAACCAACGGCGAAGGGTTGGGGGTTTGGTTTCTTCGACACTCCATCTTTCCCCCATGAATCCAACAACTACGAAACTTGTTCCTGACAAGTTTAATGTTTCGTACGCGTCGATTGATGATCACTATTATCGTTCAAGGGTTTGTTTGTTAGCTAAGTGTTTATGTTTTCCGTTAGTTTATTATTGTAACGAACGATATTTTTTATATAGTTTTCTGTGTGATTATTATTTAAAGATATTGTTCCGTTCGCTTCTATTTATATCTTTATCGCAAGACGCATCGTAGCCGTGTTACATGCCGTGCCGAGCTCATTAGATTAGGAGTTAAGACGGACTGTGAACATGACACGATTCGTGCCCAAAATACGGATTGCGATAGATGTGATTGTCATGACTATGTCTATGTGGTTAGGTTATAAAGATAATTAAACGGAATAATAAATAATTAAGTTATTTGCAACCCTATGTCGATAATCCATAATTCCACCCAAACCCTGAATCTGAAGTCGTTGGCGTTCTTACTTTGATCTTTAAGTTTTCGTAACAAAGATTTAACTAAATTTCAAAAGTTTCACCTAACCAATTCATTCCTTCAATTAGTTTAATAATTAGCTTTTATTATTAGTCAATAACTATCGTATAATAATACTGATAACCACATGCTCCCTGAGGAGACGATCCCACTTACCCTAGCTATGATTTAAGGTGATTGGTGTTTTTATAAATTATTTTTGAACGCTTTACGACGAGCGGATATCACCTATCAGCAACCTCACTCATTGGATGAAGGTATTTGTTGTTGTGTGGGGGTGGAGTAGCTCTGTAGCCTATACCTTCTTTAGGATTAAGCTGAGATTTTATCGTGTCTTTAAATTGGACTTCCATTAGGTGTTCCACCTTTTAATTTGCCAATTTGAAGTTACCTAGATCTATATTGACAGATTCTAGTTTCTTATTAGCCTCTAACACCTTTTGTTCAGTCTCTTCCAATTTTTTATTTAGGGATTCTATTTTCTTATTCAGCTCCTGTTTCTCCCACTCATGATATGTTCTATCATGTCCCATTTGAATCTCATTATCCTTATAGTCATTGATCTGTTTTTCAAGATCTTCTATGGCCTGCATGTATTCATATCTCCTTTCTTCCATCTTAGCTAGAGTTTTACACATGCTCTCATTATGATCTCTGTACTTTTTAACCATATTTTTGCATGTTTGAGAGCAAAGTTTAGAATTTACCTCAGATGGTAGTTCAGTGGAGGTGACAGTTGATGTTTCTGCCATTAGAGCTTGATTTGAAATTCTTCCTCTGTCTGATCACTCCAATCAAACACATTGTCTTCTTGAGAGACAAGTGCTTGTGATGATGAAGCCTGATTAGTCTGCTGAGGCCTTGATGACTGTTGACCTTGAGATCTGCATTCTCTAGCAAAGTGACCAAGTTTGTGACATTTAAAACACTCAACTTTTGACTTATCAAAAGCTGGTTTGCCTTCTGCTCTGGTTGGAAAGGTGGTTCTACCAGTTCTTTTCAGAAACCTTTTGGCCCTCATGGTCAGCATTGCATGTTGCCATTTCAGATCCATCTCTTCTAGATCATCTGGATGAATCTGTTCTAGATCTTCAGCATTTAGAGCAAACAGTCCATCATTAGCAACAAAGGCCTCATAGTGAGCTTCAGTAAAGTTACCATCACCACCTGAAAAGGAATCACTGCAATTAGATTTTTCAGATGACAGAAGAGCAGTATTGTGATTATAAGAAAGAGATTTCTTTTTAGTGTCAATCTCAGTCTCAAACACTCTCAGACTGTTGTGCAGATCATCCAGTTCTATTTCATCAAGAGTGTCTTTTGTTCTCCATTGAGCAGCATAAACTGTCCATTCCTCTCCAAGAGATCTAAGAAACTTTCTGTTGACCTCATCTTGATCCAGGCTGACTTTTGCACTTTCCAATTCACTTATCAGTTTGTTGAACCTGTAAAAGATTTGAGTAAGGTTTTCATTCTTGCCACCAGAAAAGTTCTCATACTGCTGTTTCAAAAGATCCTTTTGATTTCTCTTGGTACTGGCATTACCAGCAAATCTTTTCTCTAAAGCAATCCAAAGAGAATGAGCAGTATAAAACTTTTTGAAATGATATTGATAAGCATTAGGAATGGCTATTTGTAGAAGTGTAAGAGCTTTTACTTCATTCATTCTAGCCTTTCTTTCAAGTTCATTTTTTGGAGGAGTTTTGATGGGTTTGCCCTCAGCATCAAGTTCAGGATCAACTATAGGAGGAAATTCAACAGCTTCCCATATGGCATAATCAATGAATTGAATATGCTGTTGAATCCTGAGTTTCCACATCTCAAACTCAGTGGGCTTGAGCATAGGCACTTTGAGTCCTTGCCCAGATCCACTACTGCTATTATCAAGTTCCATTGCAGAAAATTAAAATTGTTAAAAGAAAGCTTTCGACTTTGAAAAACAAAGAACGACCTGTGGCTCTGATACCACTTGTCAGGATCTGAACTTAACTACCTAAGATTAACTGATTTGAATTGATCAGAGTGTAAACCAATAATCTTGTATTAAATCAAATCCAATTAAGAAGTTTGCGGAATAACACTTAATTATTTTAATAAAAGCTTTCAGAATCAATATCAAATAAATATAACTGAATAAACAAAATTGCTTGTATTGTTGAACAGAATGATTACAATCACCTCTAATCTGTTTGATTAGACGAAGAACACAAATTGTTCTTAGGGTTTTACAACCTTAGAGGTTTATGAAAACTTAAACAAAAGCAATTACAACCTTGAATGTGCAGAAAACTTGATTACAATAGAAAAACCTATTCTATGTATTTATAATGCTTTCTGATTTGTTTCCTTGAAGGACTCTGACTTCTCTGATAGTAGATATGCTGGAATCTTCGTGTAAATATCTTTTCCTGAATATCAGCACTTTCTGTTTATGAAACTGTTGAGCAGCTTGAATCACTTAGCAGCTTGAGCAGAGCAGCTTGAGTGAAATTACTCTGGCAGCATGAACTTTTATACTAGCAGCTCGAACTTCTTCAGCTAACAGCATGAACTTTGTACTTACACAGAAATTCTATAAACAGTTTGAGAAGTCTAACTAACAGTTTGAACTATACTTAGGATATTTCCCAACACACCTGTTTGTTACTTTATTGAGAACTTTCTTAATGATTCATTCTTTAGATTATTGGCTTTTATTTTAATGTTAAACTTACAAATATATAACAGTTTTTATAAATACAAATATACTATGAATACATGGATATGATTTGTTTCTGTTGCTAATATATGATTAGAATATGACTAGATGAAGTCTCCCTGTGCAAATGATCATATACAAATTTTAGGTTTTAGAAATGTTTTTGATTTGATTTATTTTCTTCAATATCCGTATGAACAACATGAAAAAACTTTAATATGATATTTTTCTGATTTGGCTTATTATCTCAGCCGGTTTTTGTGTATATATATATATATATATATATATATATATATATATATATATATATATATATATATATATATATATATATATTAAGTGTTCATCGGATTTATTAGACATATTTGCATATATATTAGAGAGATTAAAGTGTTACATTATAGCGATTAGAGAGTGTGTGTGTGTGTGTGTATATACATATACATATATATATATATATTCTCCATGGTCATCACCAAATATTAACAACACATACATAGAAAATAAATAGAAAGCATATGTTATCGAATGCCAACAATACATAATAAATAAAAAGAAAGAAGTCATAAAACGATCATCATTAAAAGTTAATACAACACATTCCAAAAAACATAATAGTACTAATTAATGTTTAATAGTCAATGCAAATTTTTCATCCCAACAGAAGTTTAATTTGACGTGCTTCCGGAATCACTGGTTCGAACTTGATATTGGTGAACTCCTTGGAAATCAAAATATTCACTGAAAAAACAAATGTAACATAACTTATTATAAAAGTTATATAGCATTATATACTTGTATTCAAATGATAAATAAACAATCTAAAGAGATTATAGAGTGTAAAAAAATAACTTACTTGTATTCAAATTATAAAGTTTAACCCGAGATGCGTATATGATGGATTTTTGTACTATTGCTCCGAAAAATCTTACTTGGCGTGTTTCAGGCGTGTCAAAGAACCTCGCCTTTATTATCTGGGCCTTAAAATTAATTTAAAAAAATTATCTACAAATATATTCTACATACACGATATGTAATAATAATTCTCATGCATAAATATACTTACGTTCCGTCTTTTAAAAATACTTCAAAATAACTATAGTATCCAAAATTGCTTCTCGTAAACCCGTTTGCCCGTGATGATTTTTCCAACAATGTCTAAAAAAGAAGTAACGGTATTAAAATTTAAGTGAAATTTAGATTTTTTTTTCAAATGAAATAAAATAAGAGCTTCAATGAAAAACATAAATGTACCTATCAACATAAATCGAGTGGTTTGTCCTCTGCAAGTGCTCTTATTGAAGATGTCAATGGATATAAGACAAAGTCATTCTGAATATCGTCGGTCAATCTTGTTAGCTTTGTATTTTTGCTAATTCGAATCTCCCATTCATTACGAAGAAAACTAAAACCTTCATGCCTAGGGTATTCGTAATAGTTAAATTCTGTTAGACATTTAATTTCGATCATGTGGACTTATTTTGTAATAATTATTTACTTAGTATTTAGTCTTGTATTTAGTTTCCTTGTAATTTATTTCCATGTAAAAGTCTAGGGACCAAAGGTGTCAAAGTCTCATAGTTAATTAAATGAGGCTACTTTATAGCTCCTAGGGTTTCACATTGTAATACACGGTTGATATTGAATACAAACACTGCAGCCGCCATTTGGCATTCTCTCTCAATATTCATATTGTCTTCTTCATCATTTCTCAATTATTGAGCTTGTTTCTTCTTGGGATTTGATAAAGAATCATAAAGGTGCTGAAATAGAAAGGGAATACAACATTACAGCTGGTATCAAAGCTAAAAAGGTGGATTTCAACTTCAAAGATTCGGATTCTGCTGGGTTTTTCTTATGTTCTTCGAGTTCTTCACCATTTCTATCGGTTAGATCCATTTCTTCCTCTGTTTTCTGCGTTTTTTATGTTATTACTGTCATATAATTACCATAATATCACCCTCTACTGATTTCGAGCTTATTAAGTTCCATCTATCCATCAAAATCTTTCATAATCGGTAGTTTATAAAAAGTTTAAAAATATGGGTTTTAGTGGGTTTTTGTTTGTTTTTTACTGATTTTTAAGTGTTTTGGTATATTTTAAAACATCAAAAGTGTTTAAAATAGTTTCCCAATCGTTTAGAAACATTTTTAGGCTTTAAATCTGCTAAAATCGACATCTACACTGTTCTGCCTTAGAATATCTGCTTAAAACCTGCTGTAATTCGGACCCTTAACTGTAGCATTTCGGACCATCTTAGATCCCAATTCGGACTCATTTCGGACCATCTCAAACCCTAGTTCGGACCTCATTTCGGTCCACTTCGGACCAGACATAGGTGTATTTCGGACCACCCTGTGCCTATTTCGGACCCGAATTCGGTCCCATCCGAACTTCGGACCATCCGAAGTTCAGATCAGGCATTCCCATTTTCATATTTTGGACTTGTGCTTTAATTTTAAATTCTGACTTCGGACCTTTTTCCATTTCGGACTCCACCGAATCCGGACCATCCAAATTCGGTCCCAGTTCCTGGACTATTCCCTAAGTTTCAGTCCGAACCACCCACTGTTCACCCGAATTCGGACCATCCGAATTCGGTTCCTATTACATCCAAACTACAAACTGCTCATCTGAAGTACCCCTGTTTCCATCAACCCGAAGTCAACACTGTTCACCCGAATCCGGTTAATCCGAATTCGGTTCATCAGACTTCAAATCATCCGAATTAGGTCCCTCCCTTGTCCGAACCAGGTCTTCATCCGAATTCGGCCCCGTCCATAATTGGTCCTATCCGAACCACAGGTTCATCTGAATTCGGTCCCTAGTCCGAATTGCTGCTTATCCGAATTCGGCTTAATCCGAACTCAGCTCATTCAACCGAACTTGTACAATGCAGTGTACTGTTCTTCTGCAGTACAGCCCATCCGTTTCAAGTTTCCACCTTCAAGATCTTATCTGTTAAATCAGCACCCCAATCATGTCTCGTGAAGCTCTCGTACTCGGATCTGAGAATAGACCACCGGTTCTCTATCCTGACGAGTATGAACAATGGAAATCCCGGTTCCTAAAATTTGTAGGAATGCAACCGCTTGGAAACCATATGCTTCAGTTCTTCTCTGATGGCCCCATGATCTACTATCAGGAAATGGTAGCCAGACCCGAGGCTGACTCCCCTGTCCTAGCTTCTAAGGTTGATAGAGAACCCGCTAATGACGCCGAGATAGACAGGCAGCATGCCGATAAGAGGGCGGAATATTTGATCTATCAGGCCCTCCACACTGACATCTTGGTTGGCGTAGACAGCAAAATGTCTGCCAAAGAAATGTGGGACGAATTGGAAGTCCAAATGCTGGTGGCAGATCTCGATGATCGCGCTAAGATAGAAGAAGCGAAGGCTGAGTTTACAGAATTCCGAGCCAAAGACGGGGAATCTCTACAGGCTACGTTCACAAGGTTTTGTGCAGTACTGAATGAATTAAACAAACTGCACATAAAAAAGGACAGGGATGAGATAAACATCCAGTTCTTTGCTGCCTTAGCCCCCGAGTGGCAGATTGCATGCCGGGCCACAAAACGCGTCCTGAATATTATTGAGGTATCTATCAATGTCGTCTTCAAAGAGCTGAAAAAGTATCAAGGGGATGTGGATCAACAGAAACTGATGGAAAATTAACTCGCATCTTTGCTGCTATCTGCCAACACTGGAATGAAACCCAATGATTCACTAGCCTTGATTTCCAACACGAATATTCCCACTCCATCCATTGCACAAGGTTCATCGTCGTCTCAGTACAGGTATGCTTCTCCTCCACGTGAGGTAATTGATGTGGAAGAGGCCACTATTAAGGAAAAATAGCCTTGTGGACCAATCGTCTCCAACAACGACGTTTTTCCACCAAGACTAACAAACAACTCCGCTATGACACCGGTCCGCGGAGGTACTCAGATGACCGCAGGGATGAACGACGCGATGATTATCGCCGGGATGATTATCGAAGAGACGACAGGGATGAGAGAAGGTATGATGATAGACGCGACTATCGAGATGATCGCCGGTATGAAGGGCGAGACGATAGGCGTGATGATCGCCGGGATGACAGGAGAGACAATGAGCGTAGGGACAGAAGGAGAGATGATAGCCGAGATCATCGCCGCGCCGACAAGAGGCCGGCTGAAAGACGGGATGAAAGGCCGAGAGCCGATGAACCAAAAGCCGCCGAGGAGCGTCTCTGTTACAAATGTGGAATACCGGGCCACTTTGCTTAGGAGTGCAACAATAAGTTTGATAGAGACGTAGGCTACTACGAGAGAAAGTTGGAGGCTGCAAAGAAAAGGACCGGCGCAATGGCCCTCGTCGCCCAGGAAGATTACTGGGATGCTGAAGATACCAACGAGGAAGATGATAAGGGTAAAAATTGCTATATGGTTGATCGTCTAGGGTTGGATCACTGTGCCACTTCCACTGCTTCTAGTTCAGACCATGTTGCTGAGGGGGAGACAATGAAAAATCCACCAGCATGTCTAATGGCCACAATCGACAATCCCGAATGCTCATCATCCGGTTCAGAGACAAATGAGGTATATTTGTGTTACATTCCAGAACATGTAAATAATTTATCTGTAAATAATGAATGTACATTGCACACACATATTCTTGATCTACAAGCTAGGTTAAATGCTGAAACTACAAAGTGTGTACAGGTTGAACATCTAGCTGAAACTTTAAAAGAGTCGTCTGAATTATATCAATCAAAGTGGTTAACTAATCACAATGTTATAAACAGATGTTAATCGAAAAAGTAGATGTTCAGGACAGGAATATATATCTTGAATCGTGTATGGATAGGTTATTAAAAGAAAAACTCTCGTTAAAAGAAGAAAATTCTATACTTTCAAAACAATTAGATACAGTAAATATGGAAAATATAGACAGTTTAGAAAAATATAAAATGATTGAAGAAGAAAGGATAAGTTTGTACTCATGAATAAAGACCCTTGACGATGCATTTTTAAAAAGGGGTCAAACAGAACAAACTATTCACTTATATCAGCCCAAAGAAACTAGGTTTTACCATTCTAAACAAGGAATCGGTTTTAAAAATCCTAAATATTTGGAAAAGGCCCAAAAAGTTTTACCTTTATTTTATGACATGAACTATATGGGAGCTGGGCTTAAATCTTTCTTTTTTTAGTCATCAAAAGAAGTTTTAAACCAAGAGAATGAGAAACGTGTTGAACATAAAGAAAAAGAAATTTCTTTTCAATATGAAGAACTTAACGAGAGTTATCCATCTAGAGTACCCACTTTAGAGGAAGACTACTTGTCAAGTTATTCAGAAGCTGAATTGAAAACAGAAACTGTAAAACGAATTCCTCAACTTTATATTCCTACAAAAGTTCTTCAACATCAAATTAATGTTTTAGAAAGGGAATTGAAGTCGTCTCAAAAGAAAGCTCTAGATCTTCAAGATGCTCTTCTTAAGAGCGAAGAAAAATTGGTAAATCAAACTTTTCAACAAACTGTGGAATTAACTGTCTACAGAGAAAATTTTGACATCGTTTCTCAAAAGTTGAAGGATTTTTCAAAAGAACAAACAGTTTCTGATTCCATCAAAATTCCATATGTGTCAGCAAATAAAGGTAAGGCTAAAGCTGAAACTTCTTCTTTCATTTATAAAGGTGAGTGCTCAAAATCGTTTAAAAATGAGGTTTCTAAAAAGACTCAGATCCAATCCAAGTCTTTTAAGAAACCCACTCACCAACAAAAAGAAAATTGTGTCAAGTCTAAATCTTCCTTGTTTACTGACTCTAATCGTTTTGTTCCTACAGGTTATGTAAGAAGAGTCCCTAAAACCACCATGCAGGATTTTTCAAGTTTTTTTTTGAAGAAGGCTATAATGCCAAGTGAATTTGTTACTAGAGATAATATGTCTGTAATCTCTAAAGACAATGTGTGTAACAATGTGTGTAAAGATGTATCGAATTCTGTTGCTTGTTTAAAGTACTCTTTCGGTGAATTATTTAATCTATGTCCAACTCATTATAGACGACAGGTTCCTGAAATGAATGATTTCGTGCCATACCCTGTTAAAAGAATTCGGAAAAAAAAAAACAAAAAATGTTGCATCATCAGCCTCAAATAAAATTGAAACTTGTCCGTTGCTGAGGCCCAAAACCAAAGCAAAGGTCAAAAAGGTCTCAAAAATTCAAGCACCGAAGGCAATTTCATCGCCTAAGGTTCCAAAGCCCAATAAATCCAATCTTCAATGGATTCCAACGGGTTATGCATCCGGACCACACATAAATGCTAAATGGGTTCCAAAAACTGCACATGTGCCATATACATCTGGAACTCCTAACAAAAAGGGACCCATATTGAGATGGGTACCCAAAGTTGTGTGATCTTTATGCAGATGGTTCTTGGTTACTTCTGATCAAGACCCGTTCTTCAATGAAATGGCTTCTAGTTACCATAGACAAGGACCCGTTCTTTTGCTTGTCGGTTGTGCTTAAACTGACATGTTTGGCTTCTGTGCACACAGCTCAGGACCCGGTCTTAACTCATCATGTTTTCTGAACATATCGGTTCAGAACACTGTTTGCTTGTAAATAAACGATGGATGTGTTTGAATGCATATAGTTTTTCATTACCACTTCCAGCGCACCTCCTTTCCATGCTACTTCTTTCTTTTCCACTTCATGACCAGGAATTATAGGTCGGCCATTCTCGGCATCTTCACTGTTGCCCCTCTTCTCAAAGCCCTTATGAATTTATTTGCTTTTCATGATGAATCCATTTGGTATATGGATTCGGGTTGCTCCAAGCATATGACGGGAAAAAGAGAATTGCTGTCCAACGTAGTTGAATAGTATTGTGGAACGGTAAAATTCCGGAATAACCATCAGGCTCATATTAGAGGATACGGGGACTTATTTCTAAATAATCTAGTCATCAAGGACGTTGACTATGTTGAGGGATTATCACATAATCTATTTAGCATAGGACAACTCTATGACAAAGGACTAGAGGTAACGTTTAGAGCTAAGAACTGCAGTGTGAGGAGTATGGATGGAAAAGAAATTAAATCTGGTTCCCGAAACTCTAACCTTTACACCATTGACGTAGCCAAGCTCATAGTAAAGGATAGCATTTGCCTCTTATCAAAAGCCTCTTCAAAAAACTATTGGTTGTGGCATCGAAGGTTATCCCACTTGAACTTTGACAATATCAACAAGCTGGCTGCGAAACAACTGGTCAAAGGTCTCCCTGAATTGCGTTATGAAAAGGACCATCTTTGTGGAGTTTGTGAGAAAGGAAAGATGAAACGATCATCTCACAAACCAAAGCCCGACCATCAACGAAAAGAGTATATGAGTTACTTCACATGGATTAATGCGGACCGATGCGGACACAGAGCATAAACGGGAAGCGATAAGTGTTGGTGATCGTTGATGACTATTCACGATATACCTGGGTAAGGTTCTAGCGATCCAAGGATGCGACAACTCAAGAAATCATAGATTTTATAAAGAGTGTCGAGACCCAACAGCAGCTATTGTAACAACCTAGCTTTTTACCCAACTTTAATTTTAGTACTAGAGTTAATAATGTAATTTTATTACATTATTTGATTTATAATTTAACTAAGTAATGAAATTAGTTAATTAAATTATATAATTGTTTCAAAGCATTTAGATGAAAAAAATTAAAAGAGATGCAAAATAACAAAAGTGTGAGGGGTTAAATAGAATAATTATTAAAATTTCATATATAAAAACAAGAAATGAGCATTTATGCTCATTAATCACCATTCAAGAAAATTAGACACTCTCTCTCTTCATTCTCACTCTACCTACGGCTTCCTCAAGAAATTATCAAGAATTCCTTAATTCTTGTATTAATTGAAGATTCAAGACCAAAGAAGGTTACAAGCAACATCAATCAACAAGAAACTACAAAGATTTAAGGTAATACTTGATTTAATTTCGAAATATTATGAGTTTGGTTTGGTTTTGATAAAAACCGAAAGCAAAGATTTAAAACACGAAATTTGTCGTTGCATGTTGAAAATTTCGATAGATAATCATGTATTTAAGTATATAAAAGTGACAGAAACAAAAATTGTAGATTAGATCGTCCAAATTAAGTAAAAATCTGAGTTTTTGTGAAAATTTAGGGTGCGTTTAGTTAACGAAAACTAGTCATTTTTCAATTTCAGTTTTCAAGTTATAGTTTTTAGAAAAAAACAAGGGTTTCCATAAAAAGTGATAACTTGTTTAGATGATGGAGTTTTAGTTTTAAGAAAAATAAGATGGGTGATTATAAAATAAAAAAAATATGATAGGTGATGGAAAAGTAAGAGAGAGAAAGAGAGTATTATAAAGAAATAGGTTAGGTAGTAGAAAAATAAGAGAGAGAATATGAAAAGTGGTATTTTAAAAAGTGAAATGAAAATTTATGAAATTGTTGTTAAGTAAACAAGTTTTCATTTTTGTTGAAAAATGAGATGGAAATTTTGAAAATATTCGGAACTAAACGCACCCTTATGTTCTTGACAAAAAGAAAGGATTTTGGACGATTTTGATTTAATAATGATGTTTATGATAGGAAAAATTGTATAAAAACAACACAAATATGATAATATAACATTAAATTACATTGCATGTTATTAAAATCGGTTTTACTGAATTTTGGTGAAAATTCCGTATAAATAAAGTTAGAACACCAAGAACATTTTCTGGAAAAAATTATAAGTAATGAATCCGAATTCGGATATGATGCACAGTTCGGGTCCTAATTCGGATGCTCCAATCTCGGATGCTTGTTTCAGATGGAAGATTGAACCGAACTCGGACGGTCCCAATTCGGACGGCCCGGTCCGGATGCCCAATTCGGATGTGCTGTTCGGATGGTCTGAATCCGGATGCCCAGGTTCGGATGGTCCGGATTCGAATAATCAATTCGGATGTCTTATATCTTTAGATATTTTAATTAAAGTTAAATACATGTATGTGTGATCACACTTTACATCAATACATATAAATCAACAAAGTTGCATCAAATTAAAGAATGTAAGCATGTGTGAGATCATCGAATAGAACATCAAAACATAGACATGTAATTGATGATTACAGATGATTTAAGTTGATTAAACGCTCAAAGTTTATAAACACTTAGCTTATATTTTGAACAAAGTCATCATAATATAAAGACATAATTAAGCATATGTATATATGAATTAAGTTGTAAAATTCACATGAAGGTTCCTATTTTATAGTGTAAGCAATAAAGTACCATTATCATGTATACATTCAATTATAAGAACATTCGATTGAATGCATATAGATATAGGTTGATTATGCATATGCATATCATGACATTACATGCATTCATATGGGTTCAAATTATAAGATTAAGTCGAAAGAATGACCAAATGGGTCACATATATCCATGAAAGGTATAAAAGCTCATAAATTCAGTACAATCATGCCGAATCTAAGCTTTAAAGTCAAGTGTGACCCAATAAAGTATGAGATAACACGAAAAAGTCAATAAAGGTATAAGTCTATACATAAGTTTTTGAAAGTCAGTGAATGCATCAGATATACACAAATTATGTTGTGTAAAGTCAATAAAAGCTTATGTAACTAAGTTGTCGTACAATTAACAGGTTCAGCTAAATCTGAACCATGTTGTAAAGTCAAAGTCCATAAAGCCAAGCCAGAAAAGTAAAGTTAAAGCACTTAAAGCCAAGATCAGTTAACAAAGTCAAGCCAAAGTCAGAGAAGCAAGTCAAAGCCAAAGTCAGAGCCAAAGTCATTAAAGTCAAAGCTAAAGTCTATAAAGTCAATTTCTAAACCCTGAGATAACTCAGGTGGTGGATTCAATCCGCTTGCGAAAGTTAAAGTCAACAGTCGTGCAATAAACCAGTAACTGTGAGTTATAGATATAACTGTATACATGCTTGTCTTTCTGTGAGACATATTGTTGTTCTAGCTTTATTTCAAAGTCCATATGCTCAGCTAGAATGTGACCTGTGCACACCTTGGTACGGTGATGCCCTGTGGATCATAATAGCTTTTAATATATCATCATGCACACTTGTCTTTACAGTTTGAATTAGTCTTGGATATATTATTGTTGCTATCTTGATTCATTACTTTGAATGCCAATTGCCTTGATATCAATGCTTTCATATGCTTCCATATAATTCAAGTCTGAGAAAGTCCATGTCAGTCTGTGATTAAATCTACTCTGATGTTTGCCCATGTTGTCTTACTGGTAGCTAGCCCAGTATGTGGTTGGCCCCCACAAATAAAAGCGTGTGCGTGGGATTAAACATCATCCAATCTTAAGTCCTATGTCTCACAATGTCTGGCTTATAGCGGCAGTCATGTCAAAATCGCGCTTAAAATCAAAGTCAGAGATTAAAGTCAAAATTCAAAGTCAAGTCTCCGCTTAAAATTGTCATGGCATGTTAACTGTTAAATCTATAATCTGACTAAGCCCCGCTTTCAGTTGTTGTTGAATCTTTTTACAGGTTTAATCAAAGGAAAAAGCTGACCCAAGTCTTTAGGATCTGCACGCTGGAATTTGAAGTCATTAGACCACTACTGAATCTGCAATTGGTATTCATTGAAGGCAATAATGGTGGTGGTTTGGGTAGATCAGTGCAATGTGTTGTGATTATGTATTAGATTAGTGTCCTGGTGCCCTTTTGTAGTTTATTTTGAACTTATTGTATGATAATCCTAATTTCTGTAATGACTTAATTTCGCACTTCATTAATCTATCTTAGTTTTGATTGATGTTGTATTGCTCCTTGGGACCTAGTCATTCAGAACTGCCACGTAAGGGACGGTTTTGACAGCTATCAGTTCAATCAATTAGATCCGATAATGACACGGAGTTCAAGAACTCGGTAGTTGAGGGCTTCCTTCGATCCAAAGGTATTCAGCATCAATATTCTGCTGCTAGAACGCCACAACAAAATGGGGTCGTGGAAAGGCGTAACCGTGCGCTTGTGGAAGCCGCTCGTACAATGCTAACTTACTCAAAGCTACCTCCATTCTTGTGGGCCGAAGCCGTATCAACAGCCTGCTATACACAAAATCGCTCCATTATCCATAAGCGCTTTTACAAAACTCCTTACCAAGTCTTTATAAATAAAGTGCCATTTATCACGTACTTATGTGTATTTGGTTGCAGGTGCTATGTGCTGAACGATAAAGACAACCTCGGGAAGTTTAATGAAAAGGCGGATAAAGCGATCTTCATTGGATACCCATCCAACTCGAAGGCCTATCGCGCATTCAATACCCAAACCAGAACAGTCAATGAAAGTGTGCATGTTACATTTGATGAGTTGGCTGAACTGGCACCCAAAGTTGATCATACAGGACCTCTCATTACTCAAATGCCTGGAGACCCTCTTCTAATAACCTCATTTCTTTTTCTTCTTCTGATTTGGTTAATTTGTTTGATCCTTTTTACGTAGAATTTTTCGGTCCTAATGCTAATGTGTGTAATGTTGTCAATAATGTAAGTAATCCTTCCAATTCAACTGCACCACAAAGTTTCTCCGCTCCATCTTCATCCACATCATACCCTCATCCATCAACATCATCCACCGATACATCCGCAGTTGAATCTACTCCCGTAATACCCTCACATATAATGCCGAATATCCTTCCTTCACCTAAACACTAGGAAATCGAACCGGAACAAGTGGAACCATCATTTGAAACCATTGAGCATGAATCTTCATCCATCCCCACATTAACCACTGAGATTCCATCTCGAGCACCCTTCCACACGAGATTAAATGGACCCGAAGTCACCCAACAGATCAAATCATTGGTGATGTTTCAACTGGAGTCCAAACTCGTAGGACGTCTGCTAATGAATGCCTCTTCGCATCATTCCTTAGTATGATAGAGCCCACTCGTGTGGATGAAGCCCTAAAAGATCCAGATTGGGTAGTTGCAATGCAAGAGGAACTCAACCAGTTTGAACAGCTAAGAGTATGGCGGTTAGTTCCCAAACCAAAAGACCGTACAGTGATCGGAACAAAGTGAATTTTTAAGAACAAACGAGATGAGAACGACTTTGTGATAAGGAATAAAGCGAGACTTGTTGCCAAAGGCTACCGACAACAATAAGGGATAGATTATGACGAGACCTTCGCTCCAGTTGCACGGATCGAAGCGATCAGAATCTTCTTGGCGTTCGCGGCACACAAGGACTTCAAAGTGTACCAAATGGACGTCAAGACTGCCTTTCTAAACGGTGAACTCAACGAAGAGGTGTACGTGGAACAACCACAAGGCTTTGTTGACGCACATAAACCTGACCATGTTTATGTGCTAGATAAAGCCCTCTATGGTTTGAAACAAGCACCTCGCGCATGTTATGATAGTCTTTCTAATTTCCTTATTTCTGCCGGTTTCTGTAATGGTGTGGTGGACACAACACTGTTAACTAAAAAGGAAGGCCCACATATAATGCTAGTACAAATATATGTCAACGACATTATATTTGGATCTACTGACAGTAATTTCTGTAAGGATTTTTCAGCCCTAATGGAGTCCAGGTTCGAGATGAGTATGATGGGTGAAATGAACTTTTTCCTCGGATTACAAGTCAAACAACTTGTGGATGGGATTTTTGTGAACCAGTCGAAATATACTCTTGACATTCTCAAGAAGTATAAGTTAGATTCTTGCACGAGTTAGACACCGATCCTTCTGGGAAAAGTGTCGATAATACAACCTACAGAGGGATGATAGGATCCTTACTGTATCTGACTGCTAGTAGGCCGGATATAATGTTTTCAGCATCTCTTTGTGCTCGCTTTCAGACCGACCCTAAAGAATCACACCTAACTGCGGGAAAACACATTTTTCGTTATCTTAAGGGTACACCCGATCTTGGTCTATGGTATCCAAAGGGAACCGATTTCGATCTTACCGCTTTTTCAAATGCTGATTTTGCAGGTTGTAGAGTTGACAGAAAAAGCACGTCGGGAGGAATACAGTTCTTGGGAGACAGACCGGTGAGTTGGTCCTCCAAAAAGCAAAATTGTGTTTCAACATCCACAACTGAGGTTGAGTATGTAGCAGCTGCAAGCTGTTATTCAGAAGTGCTGTGGATGAGAACACAATTACGCAATTATGGATTCTCACTCACCAATATCCCAATCTTCTGCGACTCTCGGAGTGTAATTGCCATCTCTTGTAATCCCATGCAGCACTCTCGAACGAAACACATAGATATCAGATATCATTTTATTAAAGATCACGTGTTGTATTTTGTTGGCACGGAATATCAACTTGCGGATATATTTACTAATGCTTTAGACGAACCTCGTTTTCAGTATTTAGTGTCTCATATCGGCATGCTGAATCCGCCTTCCAATTAAATATCAGATATTGTCTTAAATAATTCTATTTCAATCTATCATGTTTGAAATTCCTTTATTTTAGAAAATATCTGCTATTTAAATTTAAAGATTGTGTCAAAAAATTGAAACTCAATATTTCCTTATCTGTGTACATTTTTAATAATTAATGATCCTGACAAATTCCTATGTGAATTGTTCATATTTGAGTTGGATGCAAACATAATCCAGGTTTGTCTGTATCTTTAAGGCTAAAAAAGTTCTCAAACTTAATCTGAAAAAGAAAAGGAAATGATTAGGTATTTATTTGAGGGGGAGTATAGTTAGGATATTAATTTTTATAATTCTTTGTTTCTTTTTAGTGCTTGTAGTTAAAATTTCAATTTTAGTTGGTCATATTTTAATTTATTTTTAAGTTTAATTTAATAGGTCAGAAAATCCCAAAAAGATTTTAATTGTTCAAATTTATCAAAAAGCCAAAAATATTTTAGTTTATGTTATTTTAGTTTAGTTTATTTTTATCTTAACTTAAATGATCAAAGAAAATATCAAATATATTTTATTTTGTTTTTGCTTATTTTTTAAAAAGAAAAGCACAAAAAGATTAATAAATTGGGCCACATTTTTTTTGATTAATTAACAATCTTGTTTTTATTTTTTTAAGCCTAATAATTTTGATGTGTTAATGTGTGTGTTGGAGTAAAAATCCGGCGGGCCACATCTCTTTTTGGGCGCGGATCTTCCTTTGACCCGACCCGACCCGAGACCCTTTAAAAGAGTGGGTCAACGATCAAAGGATCATTCTTCATCTTCAAGTTACCTTTCTCCTTCTCTCTCCTCCCTTCGACGACCTCTCCACCGCCGGCCACCATTAACAGAATTCCAAGCTTTTGGAACATCACTTTATCTCGTTTTTCTTGCGTTTTTCATCTACGGCACTACCAGGTAACAATTCTTTAACTTTATTTTAGCTTTTAACTTACTAGTATGAGTGTTTGATTTTCAAATTTCTATAGTATGTATTTTCGATATTTGCTTCATTTAGGACTTTAAATCTGCTTATTTTAGTTTGTTGTTGTTAGATATAATGTTTCTTATATGTTTTTAGACTAGGATCTTCATTTTCAAGCATTTTTAGCACAATTTTCACTGTTCACATTTTATATTGCATGAACACATTAACTGCTCTCACGCATTTCGGATGTCCGAATTCGGACCAAGCCCCGAATTCGGATGTCCCACTTAGACTATTTTCAAATGTTTTTCAAAAACATCCGACCAAATTCGAACACTGTGCATCCGAATTCAGACACTGTGCATCTGAATTAAGTCCCTCAAATATATTTCAAAATGTTCAAATAAAGTCTAAGTTACAGCACTGTTCATCCGAATTCGGATGGCATCCTAATTTAGTTTACATCCGGATTCAGTGTTTCATCCGAATTCACTAATTCACATTTCCTTTGCATGCATTGCATTCCATCCGAACCAGTATCCGAATTCGGACCATCATCACCACTTCATCCGAATTCGGCCCAACCCTCATCATCACTTCCACCCAATTCGGTCATCATCCGAATTATGGCTATCTTCATATATCATCCGAATTCGGACCCCCATCCATCTTTTTTCATGCATCATCCGGAATTCGCCCGGATCCGAATTTGGAGACACTGTTCATCCGAATTCGGACCATCCGAATTCCAACACTTAGCATATTTTTTAATATTTTCCTTTGTTGCATTTTCACTATAAATCACAAAAATCCAAAAAATATGTTCAATCTGGTGCATCATTGATTAGAGTTAGGATTAGTGTTTCAGTGAAAAATTCTGATCTAACATTGGTCTCTTAACGATTGACTTTGGACTTTATTAGTAGAATTTTATTCTACTATTAAAGACCCGATGCTTTAAACAGATTAGGCAGTTTCTATTTCACACATATCTAGACTTCACATCAATGTCTTATCATTTCAAGTCTTTTGTTCTAACTTTGATGCACCTTTGCAGGATGATGGAACCAGTTGTTGTTCTCACCCTACCCTATCCCCCGATTCCAAACAATAACGCCCAACTACCCGAACAATCCATCCTCCCTCAGGCCGAGTTTGTCGAGTTTATACCCCGTAACTGCCAGCTCGATGTCTCCATTCTCACCAAAGAACCACAAACCCTCGCCTTCATCATCCTCCTTCACCACCCGATATATTACGCCCTGTCTACCGCAATCGCTGTTCCCCAGATATACTTGCAACAATTTTGGAACCGATTGCACTATGTTCCCGACACCGAACCCCACTTCACAACCACCATTGACTGTGTCCCAGTAAAAATCACCATCGCTTCCATACGCCATATACTTCACCTTCCCGCCGAAACTTATTTGCCAAGCCGCCTTCAGTTTGATCCCATTCCCTCTGTACAAGAAACCCTCGTCGAAATCTAAACCTTGGGTTACGACGGTCCTCTAACCAAGCCTTCAGATTTTAAAACCAAGCATCTCCAGTCTCATTGGAGGATTCTCTTCGATGTCCTTAACAAATGCTTCACAGCAAAGCATTCAGTCCACGACTCAGCCTCCGCCCAGGTCCTCGCCATGTTCACAGGCTTTGCTTTCGACCGCCATGTGGATTATGCAGCTTTTCTCTTTGAAGAATTGAAAAGAGTTCACATGGAAAGGGGAACTAAAAGGGGAATAAAATGCATTCCTCTGCAATGCTTTCTGCAACTGATAATACAATATGCGATGGATAACGGTGATGACATCCATGAGCGCCCTGAGGCTGATGTCTACCCTACTGTAACAACCCAACTTTTGATTATTTATGTAATGACTGTTTTGAGTTAATAATATAATTTTGTTATATTATTTGTATTACAAATATTGATTAAGAATAAAAATATATTAAGTAAATATAATTTTAAATTATATTTATGATATGATTGAGTAAAATAAAAGAGATGTAAAATACAAAAGTTTAGTGGGTTAAATAACAAATGAGACCAAAATTATATATAAAAGCCTAGAAAAATGATCATTTAAGATCATTTAAACACACTTAATTCTGTCTCTACTCTCTCACTAAAACCTACGGCTATTTCAACAAATCCACAAGAAATTCATCATAAATAGCAAGTAATTGAAGATTAAAGTCAAGAAGAAGTTACAATTATCATCAAACAATTGGAATCTACAAGATTTGAGGTAAAAATCTCTTTAATTTCAATATTTATGTATGTTTTGGTACGGTTTTGTGTAAAACCGAAAATAAGAATTCAAAACATGAATTTTTGAGTTGCATGTCTAAGATTCTAATGAATTATGATGAATTTAAGTTAAAAGATGCTAAAGGAACAAAGATTTTGGTTTGAATCATCCAGAATGTGAAGAAATCGGAATTTTTGATGAAAACGTGTTCTTGGCAAAAAGTTTATATTTTGGATGATTTAGATCAAATAATGATGTTATTGATAGGGAAATTAGTATAAAAATACTCAAATAATGTTGTTACAACAAAATATTACATTGCATGTTAATAAATATGAGAATTGGTTGATTATTGATAAAATCCGTATGAACACAAGTATGAACATCAAGAACAAACTTCTGGAAAATTATGAAGATTAGGATCCGAATTCGGTTTCAACCGAATTCGGATGAGTGGATGATTTCAGATGGTGCTCTGATTTCGGATGCTATATTGATCCTAATTCGGATGCAATACTTCGGGTCCTTAATGGTCCGAATTCGATTATCATTTCGGTTGTGTCATGATCCGAATCCGGATGTACCACTTCGGATGGGTCCGAATCCGAGCAATCCGAATCCGGATACGGATGATCCGAATCCGGGTGGATCCGAAATAGAGGGATCCGAAACCCAGCATTTATATAATTGATATTTACTGAATGATTATATACATTGTTAAAAGAATAAATAAAGGACTTTTTGAGAAATATTGAGACAGAGAATAATTTGAGAATAAAGAAATTATCAGAATCAGATAGAATTAAAGAATTTATGACCAAAAGATGATGACATTGATAAGATAAGTTATCAGATATCAGACTCAGATAAAATACAAGAATTTGAAGACTAAAATAATGATGATAAAGATGATGAAAATGACATGATATTATCATGAATGATTTTGAACAGGTTCATTATATTCTGAACAAAGATTTACAGATTTAAAGACTTAAAAGCGGGTCAGAGACTTGAACTGACAGATTACAGATTGACAAAATCCTGAGATAACTCAGGTGGCAGATTCATATATCTGTTTGACCAAGACCCAGACCAGTGAGTTATAGATATTCAAATTGAACATGCACAGATCCGGTTGAGATATATTGATGCTGTTACATTTATTGACATTCATTTATCAGCTGGATTGAGACCTGTGCACACCATGGATGGGTGTTGCCCAGTGAATCATGATAGCTATTTGCTTATCTTTTCAGATTGTATTTAATATTATCTCAGACTTTGCTTTATGATTCGTTGCTATCATGACTCCTAAGACATATGCTTACATCATTAATCAGACTTTTGATAAGATTGTTTCAGCTTGATTAGCCCTTATGGTCTATTGTTCTAGACCCGGCTATTTCACCAGTTCTTATGAACTTGGTAATGACCTCCGATGTTCCGCCATATTGACTTACTGGTAGCTAGCCCAGTATGTGGCTGATCCCCACGATATAAGCGTGAGTGTGGCTTGAACATCATCCGATCTAGATACTATATCTCAATCATGAGGGCTGTAGCGGCAGCCAAGACATATCACGCTTAGATTTATGACTCCGCTTGACACGCATGTTAATATTGAAAATCTATAAACTCACTAAGCTTTGCTTACAGATGTTGCTTTAAAATTTTACAGGAAAAGCCAAAGGAAAATCACCTGCAGGACCTAGTACTTAGGTCAGTCAAGATCCAAGTTTTGAAGCTTTCTTAGACCACTACTCAACAACTTTCTGGTACTGATTGGAAGACAGTTAATGTGGTGGTTCTGGGTAGACTTGTTGTGATGATTGATGTTATGAATAGATTAGATGTTACCCTTTTATAATTTTATTTTGAAATATGTAAACTTAAATCCTAATCTGTAATGTACATGTAATTTTTAATTCCGCAATTAATTACTCTATCTTAGTTATGGTTGATATCGTATTGCATGATGTGGGACCTAGACTCTGAGGACTGACCCGGAAGGGGAGGTCTTCACACCTACCGTGGCGATCCAAAAACTTAAGTTGCCAAAATGGGCTCGTTCAGTGCCTATAATGACTATCCCGTTGTCTCTCATGCTAAAGGCAAGGGAATTGGAAAGGGTTAGGGCCTATATTCGAGCGTTTTATCCGGATGAGGCTCAGTCAGAACCGACTGAGTCTATCTAATCCGAAGGTGAGGCTACGATGAGTGAGGATGAGGGAGATCAGGTGGAGGTACAACAATCAGTTGGGATAGGTGAGCGGGAGCATGTGTTTGTGAGTGAGGGCGAAGGAGGTGAGGCGACAGATTCCGAACGAACCATCTCTATCATACGAGGGATAGATATCCATTCTAAGGGTGACCGCAGACCTATCAGCCGGACCACCCACCAAAAGGCCATCAGTCCAATGGTCGAAATCACCCCCACCATCCACTTTCTATCCCCTCAAAGGGAAACCACTTCAATCCACGGGGATTTTGCTCATACGCCATCAACCCTCATTCGGAGAGTGGCGGTGTTGAACGAGGTCACACTGCGCCCCACGTGACCGAACCTCTTTCATTCACCATTCCATCCCCACAAAAACACACCATGCACGATGCCTCTGTGTCATCCCTAAGAGCTACCTCCGTGGCTGCTCATCAAACTTCCGGATCTTAGCCTCCCTTAGTGGAGCGAGAAATGACGGAAGGAAGACCTGAGGTGGCTCCATCAACGCCATCCACTCCAGGCCATCTCCCAATAAACTTGGAGATGTTAACGACAGCTCTTCGTGCTGTCGGTGTTATTACCAGGGCTGACTTGGACGCCCAAAAGGAGGCAGATGAGGAACGTCACATCGCCCTTCTCTCACTTATAAAGGGTAAGGTTGTCGCTTCTGAGGGTCTGCCTCCACCAGGATCCCATTCAGTCCAGAATCAGATTGCCGACCTTTCAGACAAGATAGACGCGCTTACTCGCCTAATTCTTCAAGTCCAGGAGCAACTCAACTCAAGAATGGACCTCTTGAGTCTGCCGTAATTGAGCTTCAGTGTCGTCCTCAGGTTGAGTCCCAGAAAAGGAAACATGACGATCACGACGACCCTGATCGCCATGAGGGGGAGAAAAGACCGAAAACTCAGTCTGAGGACCTCATGATGATTGTAAGGGGCAGAGACAAAATTGATAGAGGTTCAGGGGTCAGGGGAAAACATACAAGAGGCTCAAGAATACCTAATGCTAGAAGACGAGCCAATGTTTGAGGGTCCAGCTCCACTGGATCCAATGACAGCTATGGTTGAGTTCGAGCCCGTTCAAGAAAAAGTTGAAATCATATTGGTGTCTGACTCAGACTCCGATACTGAGGACAACGAACCTTTAATTATTCCTAAACCGGAGCCCGAATCACCTAAAAAATCATCATCTTCCTCCTTTGACTTCCTAAACTCACCACCACCAGCTCCACAGCAAGAAATTCTATCAACCATCCAAGCTCCCCCATCACTCAAAGAATCCCATCTAGTCCAAAGCCCGAAAAGATCTCCAAGTCCTCCCCCAGTCCAACAAACTGAACAACCAGGTTCTTCAGGAACCAAGAGGGTTGATTGCTTTGATGAAACTCCCGAAGGACCCGGTGAATATAGGAGCGAAGATCTATATTGGGTAGGTCATTTTACAAAAGGCGAAGCACAATCTCTACCACCTGAAAAGAAAGAGGAGCTTAGACATGAATGGCGGGGGACAATCATCAAATTGCTAGAAGCTAAAAAATCTGAAATAGAAGAACCCCCCGTCCATGGCCTCAAAGAATTTCTTCAGAAGTTTCCTCCTGAACAGTTTCAGAACCCGTTCTTAGAAGAAAGATTTAAGATGGTATTCAGAAAGAAGCCTGGATCATTCAGCAGACGCCTTCTAGTGGAACTGACCAACGTAACCAAAGCTGAACAGGCTGAATACTATCAATTTGAGGGAGAGGAGGACAAAAGTCTCAAAATCGAAGATTAAGAAACTCCTGACCATGACCATGTGCAGAAGAGCAAAAGTCTACTTTCCTGCCTTCCAGGTAGAAAGAGAAGATGGCACGGTTGAAGAGTTCTACGAGAATGACCTGGACTTCAGAAGTGTGGACGACGTTGAGTTCTTGCACAACCGCTTAAAAAATCATATCAAACATCGTCTGTCCCACATGACTGCAGTAGGTGCCCTTATTAGAAGTATGAACCGCAGCTCTATCATTATGTGCCTCAGAGACTTCCAAATGGCAATAGAGAGCGCGATGGTTAAAGTGGGCCTATGAGCACCTGATCAAGACAGCTTCCTTCTAGCCCACCATCCTGCATACAGAGTTATCTTCATAGGAGGCTAGGGTGTCATTTTTGTAAATCAAAAGGGCTACAAAAGGGTCATGCGCTTTGAGGATCTTCCCTATTACTCCGACGGTACTCTCAGATTGGTTCGAGCCGCGCTTACTCAGAAAGTTCAAGATTTTGACGCTCAACCAGATCCAGAACAAAGATGCTCACCGAAGGAGATTTAGGACACCCTTAGTGGCATTGAACTCCTGAACGGACGGCTACATATGAGACAAGTGACCAGACGATTTGACGCCACCCATTGACTCCGAGAATCTACAGATCACGCCAGAGTTCTAGGGCCTCCACAATGATCGAAAAGGGGGAGATTGTTAGATATTTAATTTCGATCATGTGGACTTGTTTTGTAATAATTATTTACTTAGTATTTAGTTTCCTTGTAATTTATTTCCATGTAAAAGTCTAGGGGCCAAACGTGTCAAAGTCTCTTAGTTAATTAAATGAGGCTTCTTTATAGCTCCTAGGGTTTCACATTGTAATACACGGTTGGTATTGAATACAAACACTGCAGCCGCCATTTGACATTCTCTCTCAATATTCATATTGTCTTCTTCATCATTTCTCAATTATTGAGCATGTTTCTTCTTGGGATTTGATAAAGAATCATAGAGGTGCTGAAATAGAAAGGGAATACAACATTACAAATTCGATTTGGAAATGATCCAACGAAAGACTTCACCCACCAAATCTTGTTGTTCATAAAAAAAGGTATTAAACTTTTCGGGACAATTGCTGCCATTTTCTCCCTCTTAAAAAAACAAAAGAAGAGTTTATCAAAACAAATGAGTTGTTTATAAATAAGAAAGTGAATTTAATAAGTGAAACTTACATTACGATCAAGTAAAATTAATATTTTTTTTTTGTGGTTTCATCCTTCAACATGAATTCCACACGAACCGCCGTGAGTTTTCACCATAAATGAGGGGATTGAAGCGATGAAAAACATTCCTCGTGAATATATTGATCCATGTTCTACAAAGACATTTAATTTACTATATTAAAAATAAAGTAAAACAGCCACGTCAATAATTGAACTTAAAACCTTTAGTATAAGTTGAAATAAAATATTAGTAAAAATATTCATGTAATATATAAGTTGAGAATCATATAAACTAAAAAACTAAAAATACACATGTCAAGTTATAAAATCATGACATAATTCTTATCAGACATAACACATTTAACATATTTTTATTAAAAGGGTTGATATATGCATCCTATTTTATTATACATAATATTATAGCTATCATGTCATCTTATTAACCAATCATATTTAACAAAATATATTAAAATATAAAAGAAAACATTACATCAATGTGATGCAGTAGTCCCACACATAAATTACGTTGTCAAAGAAAACCTTGTTTTAAAATTAAAAAAAAGTGTATTAATGAAATTAATTGATTCGAAACTTTTAATTTCAAAAAAAAAACTTCTTAAAAAACATAATTATCAATGTTAATTAATTCAAAAGATTGTGACTATTGAATTTATATAAAAATTATTCCAGCTGCAGGATTTTCGTATTGTCAAATATATGATAAAAATTATTATATAATATTTAATACAAATCTTTGTATATAATTAAAATAAATGTAATTTTGAAATAATAAATGCAGGATTTTAAGTAAAGTAACTACACCCCATTCCAAGTATACATCGCCGCTTCCCACACCAAACCCTAGTCTCGTCTCACCCCCTCAAACCGTAATCTCTGTTCAACGCCTCCTCACACACAGCTGAAACATTCGACCGGTGCTGATCCTCGGTCTAAGTCAAGTTTTTCTGCTCTCTACTTCCGGTTGAGGTGGTTTTCGTTAGCGTAGGTATCGACCCTCTCTGCAGCGTAAGTATCGACCCTCTTGGGTTCGAGAATATCAGGTACTTCTACCTGCTAACTCCATCGATTTCCATCTTATTTTTGTGTATTTTAGTTTAATTTCGAGCTATACATCATACCCATCTCGTATACTATGAATATAATCAGTTTTTGGGAAGATTTATTGTTGTATGTGTTCTTGATTTATGTAGGTTTTGGAGTATTTTAATTCATGGATTTCTTGGGGTTTGATCGATCGAAGGCTTAAGGTCAGATCTGGAACCAAAACAATCTGGATCTGGAACCACACTTGTTCTTCTTCAAATCTAGAGTTCCATTTGAGGTTTGCTTTTCAGGTTTGTATTTTATTTCATGAATAAATTGTATCCTTAGATGCTTAATGTTTTGCATTAGATGGGGATCTCGAAAGATGGTTTCCCTTTTCTTCAAATTTTTGTTAAAACAACCCCTAGATGCTCACTGTTTGGCTTGAGATGTGGAGTTTGCAGGTTTCGAAAATGTGAAAAGATGTGATTTTTATTTGAATAGATCTGATTTTGGTTTGATTTTGATGTTTATAAATGTGATATGTGTATTCGATTTGAGTTTGGTTTGCGTTCCATTTTGATTTATTGGTTCTATATATGGGTTTAACTCCATCAAAACAACGGAGAACTTAACACTGAGTAATCTTTCTGTTGTTTTCCCAGTATAATGCTTTTCCATCTAAAGTATCTATCTGTTGTTTTTATGTTTTCGCAATGCATGGTGTGATCCTGTTTATGGTTCCAACTTCCAATTGATTAAAAATTCCATTGACTCATTCTAATATCTGTTTTAAACCACATATATGTATGTGTTTGTGTGTGTCTATATACATGTATATATATACACACACACACACACACACACACTCACATATGGAGAGTCTGTTTGTGGGGAGTGATGTAAGAATAAAATTAGCAGTAGTCATAGCGTATATATATGTATGTAATAAGCAGGTGAGCTGGTAATTAAAAATGCAGCAGCAACAACCATAGTATAACAAATCAGCATCCAGCCAATCACCATCTTCTTTGGCAATGAGGGCCTATTATATAGGGCCAAAAGGGGAGAAACTTCTTGTTTTTGATTACATGCCCAAAGGAAGTCTTGCTACTTTTCTCCATGGTAAGTCTTATTTATTCCTCCATTATATATACCCAAACCATCATAGTTAACTTTGATTGCAAATTAACCATTTGTTTGCAAGAATGAGTGGCTTTGGAACGTAGAAATACCAGCAGCATGCGTGCTATATTTGTCTAGAATTACTCCAATTTTTGTGCAAATTTGAGCAGTTTTGAACCATCTGTCTGTTGGTGGATTTTGGGATAAATTTATGAATTTACTTAGCATCTTGATGATATTTTATTTTGTGATTATAATCTTCAACTATCAGCTTTTCTTCTCAAGGTTATTAAGTGTGTAGAAGTTAACTTTTGGACAGCAAGCATTAAGTTGCTGTCGGGTAATTTTGAACAGCAAGCATTAACTTTTGGACAGCAAGGTTTAATTCTCAACGTTATTAAGTGCGTAGAACGTGAATATATCTGATTTTTATTTGAATGGATCTGATTTTTATTTGACTTTGATGTTTATAAAGGTGATTTTGTGTATGCAATTTGAGTTTCGTTTGTGTTCAATTTTGTTTTATTGGTTTTAAATAGTGTTTAACTACTCAGGGGTGTGTTAGGTTATTCAGTTGATCATGTATATAGGTCCAGGAGTTGGTATGGGTTAGGATGTCATGTATGTAGGCTTGTTTTATGGACAAACAGAAGCAGTAACAGGAAGCATATGTGTTTGTCTTTCAATTAATGCAACAGTAGTAGAACATATATATGTCTATGTGCTTATATTTCATCAACAGCAACTTGACAAGTAGCAAGTGTTGTGTGTGTCTCACAAGTATAATTACGGCAGCAGCCATAGGTAATATATAATTGCGTTCGTGTGTTGCATGTATACATGTGTGTGTCTTTTTATTTATAATTAGCAGCCATAATTGTTTGTGTTCTATAAACAAATTAGCAGCCATAAAAATCAAGTTTTTATGTACGTATATGTCCTATATGGGAATGTTTGATTTAATAAAACTGAAAAAAAAAACAGAGCGTGTGCACGTTTTAGAATTATGCAATCAGCATCATCACAAAGAAAAGTGAGTGCAGTGTGTGTCTGTGTATACAAAACAGTGTGTGTGTGTGTGTGTGTGTTTTCAATTTCTAGGTCTATTTCGGTGCAAATGTAAGATTTAAACCGTGATACCAACCGAACCAAACTGATAATTTGCGGTTCAGTCGAGTCGTTAGATTTGGCATGTTTGGTTTGAGAAAATTCGAAACCGAAGTTATCGGTTTGGCTAAGATTTAGTCGTGAAACCGGCAGAACCAACCTGCGTTGTTAGTGTGGTTTATCTAAATAACTAAGCTTGTACCTTTGTAATATCATGTTACAATTAAAAGTGGGTTTACATCTTGCATTACTTAACTATGTTAGCATCTTTTTTGATGCAGGAGAATTATTCTTTGTCACTGACTGGAAAAGTGGATTTTAGAATCTTCACAAATGGGTAAACTTCAGAAGGAATTTAATTTTTTATGTACCCATAATGTTATATCTAAACATCCATTTTGTGTATTGTAAGGCATCACGTCACATCATAGCAAGTAGCAGTATCTAATTGCTATATGGCACATGGGCACAATGTCCTAAAATTTCATCACTTTTAGGGTCAGACGTCCCATGTGTTCTAATTTCTCTCACATACATGCTACAAAAGTACAATTAGATTTTTGATTTAATCTGGCAGTATAAAGTAAGTTGAGCTGATTAAATTTGTTAAATTGAAGAGAGTGTCTCATGTTTTCTTGTTTTACTTTCTTGTATGAGACAAAATGTTTGCTCACCTGTTTATTAATTATTAGTACACTATGTTGTCGCTTTTGAGCGAGATCCTCCAGAGTGATAGGTTTGTTTTCTGCTATTGAATCTGATAACACAGTGTTGCACTACATTCCTTAAAGTCTGAATTCGCTAGACCATTATGGGTTTTTGGCATGAACTCGTATGAGATCATTAAGGAGCATAAGAATTTAATTGCTTGCAGCTACATGTTACATGTCGATTTTGCATCATTCATTGCTTTCATCTCATCTCGTTTAATTGAATATTGAATTATGTGCAGGCAGAAAGGAACGTCATATCTCGGAATTCACAGATTTACTGAATATTGTAATCAACACCATCTCCTTGATGATTTTTGTTTTGTTTTTGTCCCTGATTGGCTATTCAAGGGATTATCTCTTTTTTTTATATTGATTGGGTTATGTCTTATTTCGATTTCAGGTGAACGTTGCCTATATGTTCAGGGTGCATCTGGAGTTCATTCTTTTTCAATAGCTAAGGTGCTATTCCTTTCTGATTATATGTTAACAGTTACTTAGGTATGATGTCACAATAGCGTAGGTGTGTTTCATACAAAAACAGAAACACAAGTTCATATGTTTGACTGTGTGTTTTGTGAGCATTCATTAATCATATCTATGTGTTTGGTGTGTGTATGCATCATAATGATAAGTAGTAGCTTATTACCCATCAGTTTCGTTTTTAATTTTTTTTGTTTTCAATTTTTTTTTTGGACATGAGTGAATACAGGAACTTGAATGAAGTGTGCCATCATTGTAAAATGTTTAGGGACTCTATGATACATGTTTAAAAATAGACAGAGAAAACTAGAAAATAAAAAGTGAGTGTGTGTCCAGTAAGTGACCCCGAGAGGTTATGATATGATACTAACCTGGGTTTAAGAAGCGCTGGTGACAGGGGTCGTAGTTGAGTAACAGAAAGAAGATCAACAGCTGCAGTAATAAAACTTAAGGGTTACTTTTTTGTGTTTTGCAGATTAAACTCAATAACAGTAAATAATTTATAAACAATTAACACTAAATTGATTTTAAATTAAATAGATTTTGTTGATGTTGCACCACTAAGGCAGGGAAGCCTATATTCTGAGAATGAAAGGTCATCCCAACTAGGTACTTCAATCAAGGATCTTCCTTTTTTTCTTTAAGGATATTTGTTAGGGAATTCTTCTGTTTGTAGTTTTAAGTTATCTCTATGTCCCAGTTAATGTGTTGTGTTCTTCAACCCAATTACTTTTGTTGTGTTAAGTAGTATACTAAAAGGCAAGGCTGGTTTAGTTTTGCTGATTTGTTCTTTCCAATTCAGTTAGTGTTTAGTCGTTCTGAATTAGTCCATCAACTTACTTTGGTTATCCTTTTAATCAGTTTCAGATTATTACATTTTAGTATAAAGTTCGATTTGAAACAGGATAAAGTTAATTAAAAATTTATCTGATATACTTCTTAACAAAAGTAAATGGATCCTCCATACTATGATACTATTTATCTCGAAGTAGGGTCATTCCCATGAAAATTCAGGTTTGCCATAAATCAGAGAAACTCGATGAAATATATAATTGTTAAAAGAAATAAGTAGATAAACCAACAAAGGCCACTTCTGTACATAACCTTTCAGCTGATTTATTGAGAAGAAGCATATTAACAGCCTCAATGTTCCTAAATTCCCTATTTATTCCCCATACTGTAGCCCAACTGTTTCATAAAACGTAATATAAAATAGATAAAAAGTCATAATATGTGTTCCAGATCTGCCTCACAGGCTCACAGCATCTCATCTGTTCCCAAAAGCTATTTCTTTTATATATGCTCTTAGCTTATGGCATGCAAGGATCTGCCTTTTTTATGTAAGGATATTTGTTAGGGAATCCTTCTGTTTGTAGTTTTAAGTTATCTCTATCTCCCAGTTAATGTGTTGTGTTCTTCAACCCAATTACTTTTGTTGTGTTAAGTAGTATACTAAAAGGCAAGGCTGGTTTACTTTTGTTGATTTATTCTTTCCAATTCAGTTAGTGTTTAGTCGTTCTGAATTAGTCCATCAACTTACTTTGGTTATCCTTTTAATCAGTTTCAGATTATTACATTTTAGTATAAAGTTCGATTTGAAACAGGATAAAGTTAATTAAAAATTTATCTGATATACTACTTAACAAAAGTAAATGGATCCTCCATACTATGATGTTATTTATCTCGAAGTAGGGTCATTCCCTTGAAATTTAACCTTTCAGCTGATTTATTGAGAAGAAGCATATTGACAGCCTCAAGATTCCTAAATTCCCTATTTATTCCCCGTACTGTAGCCCAACTGTTTCATAAAACGTAATATGAAATAGATAAAAAGTCATAATATGTTTTCCAGATCTGCCTCACAGGCTCACAACATCTCATCTGTTCCCAAAAGCTATTTCTTTTATATTTGATCTTAGCTTATGGCATGCAAGGATCTGCCTTTTTTTCTGTAAGGATATTTTTTAGGGAATCCTTCTGTTTGTAGTTTTCAGTTATCTCTATGTCCCAGTTAATGTGTTGTGTTCTTCAACCCAATTACTCTTTTAATCCAACCAAAAAACTCCAGATGAACCTGACCATGGACACACAACCAAAAAACAACAATGACTTGTGGTAGTTAATTTTCAGTTCTACTTTGGTTTCTTTTGCAGGTCTTCGATTAAAGTTGCTTTGATGTAATCACATTTGCAAAACACGGATCATAATCAATAAATAATCACCTTGGCATCACGAAGAAAACCTCTCAGGTCATTGTTCATGTCTAGCACCTTTTACTTTTGGTTATATCATTTTAAAACGTTAAAAAACCTCGTGTGTCACATCCGAGAGGATACTGATTTTTAATTTTAAAATCGTTATTCAATTCTGGTAATATGTACCTGAAACAGAATAATAGAAGCTGAATAACAAAATCGGTATTCATGTCTGGCATTATTCACGTCTGACAGTTTTTACTTTCTGTTATCTAATTTTAAAATGTTAAAATTATTCATCTTATTAATATTATTCTAGCAAATGCTTTATTAATATGATACCTGAAAGAGAATAACAGAAGCAGCAGGTAGCAGCAAGACGACAGAAGCAGCTACCAGAAGAAGCAACACCAGTTTTTTTTTAAGAGAATGAGTGTTTTTTTTAATTTGTATGAGACAAAATGTTTGCTCACCTGTTTATTAATTATTAGTACACTATGTTGTCGCTTTTGAGCGAGATCCTCCAGAGTGAATTGTTTGTTTTCTACTATTGAATCTGATAACACAGTGTTGCACTACATTCCTTAAAGTCTGAATTCGCTAGACCATTATGGGTTTTTGGCATGAACTCGTATGAGATCATTAAGCAGCATAAGAATTTAATTGCTTGCAGCTACATGTTACATGTCGATTTTGCATCATTCATTGCTTTCATCTCATCTCGTTTAATTGAATATTGAATTATGTGCAGGCAGAAAGGAACGTCATATCTCGGAATTCACAGATTTACTGAATATTGTAATCAACACCATCTCCTTGATGATTTTTGTTTTGTTTTTGTCCCTGATTGGCTATTCAAGGGATTATCTCTTTTTTTTATATTGATTGGGTTATGTCTTATTTCGATTTCAGGTGAACGTTGCCTATATGTTCAGGGTGCATCTGGAGTTCATTCTTTTTCAATAGCTAAGGTGCTATTCCTTTCTGATTATATGTTAACAGTTACTTAGGTATGATGTCACAATAGCTTAGGTGTGTTTCATACAAAAACAGAAACACAAGTTCATATGTTTGACTGTGTGTTTTGTGAGCATTCATTAATCATATCTATGTGTTTGGTGTGTGTATGCATCATAATGATAAGTAGTAGCTTATTACCCATCAGTTTCGTTTTTAATTTTTTTGTTTTCAATTTTTTTTTGGACATGAGTGAATACAGGAACTTGAATGAAGTGTGCCATCATTGTAAAATGTTTAGGGACTCTATGATACATGTTTAAAAATAGACAGAGAAAACTAGAAAATAAAAAGTGAGTGTGTGTCCAGTAAGTGACCCCGAGAGGTTATGATATGATACTAACCTGGGTTTAAGAAGCGCTGGTGACAGGGGTCGTAGTTGAGTAACAGAAAGAAGATCAACAGCTGCAGTAATAAAACTTAAGGGTTACTTTTTTGTGTTTTGCAGATTAAACTCAATAACAGTAAATAATTTATAAACAATTAACACTAAATTGATTTTAAATTAAATAGATTTTGTTGATGTTGCACCACTAAGGCAGGGAAGCCTATATTCTGAGAATGAAAGGTCATCCCAACTAGGTACTTCAATCAAGGATCTTCCTTTTTTTCTTTAAGGATATTTGTTAGGGAATTCTTCTGTTTGTAGTTTTAAGTTATCTCTATGTCCCAGTTAATGTGTTGTGTTCTTCAACCCAATTACTTTTGTTGTGTTAAGTAGTATACTAAAAGGCAAGGCTGGTTTAGTTTTGCTGATTTGTTCTTTCCAATTCAGTTAGTGTTTAGTCGTTCTGAATTAGTCCATCAACTTACTTTGGTTATCCTTTTAATCAGTTTCAGATTATTACATTTTAGTATAAAGTTCGATTTGAAACAGGATAAAGTTAATTAAAAATTTATCTGATATACTTCTTAACAAAAGTAAATGGATCCTCCATACTATGATACTATTTATCTCGAAGTAGGGTCATTCCCATGAAAATTCAGGTTTGCCATAAATCAGAGAAACTCGATGAAATATATAATTGTTAAAAGAAATAAGTAGATAAACCAACAAAGGCCACTTCTGTACATAACCTTTCAACTGATTTATTGAGAAGAAGCATATTAACAGCCTCAATATTCCTAAATTCCCTATTTATTCCCCATATTATAGCCCAACTGTTTCATAAAACGTAATATAAAATAGATAAAAAGTCATAATATGTGTTCCAGATCTGCCTCACAGGCTCACAGCATCTCATCTGTTCCCAAAAGCTATTTCTTTTATTTTTGCTCTTAGCTTATGGCATGCAAGGATCTGCCTTTTTTTATGTAAGGATATTTGTTAGGGAATCCTTCTGTTTGTAGTTTTAAGTTATCTCTATGTCCCAGTTAATGTGTTGTGTTCTTCAACCCAATTACTTTTGTTGTGTTAAGTAGTATACTAAAAGGCAAGGTTGGTTTACTTTTGTTGATTTATTCTTTCCAATTCAGTTAGTGTTTAGTCGTTCTGAATTAGTCCATCAACTTACTTTGGTTATCCTTTTAATCAGTTTCAGATTATTACATTTTAGTATAAAGTTCGATTTGAAACAGGATAAAGTTAATTAAAAATTTATCTGATATACTACTTAACAAAAGTAAATGGATCCTCCATACTATGATGTTATTTATCTCGAAGTAGGGTCATTCCCTTGAAATTTAACCTTTCAGCTGATTTATTGAGAAGAAGCATATTGACAGCCTCAAGATTCCTAAATTCCTTATTTATTCCCCGTATTGTAGCCCAACTGTTTCATAAAACGTAATATGAAATAGATAAAAAGTCATAATATATTTTCCAGATCTGCCTCACAGGCTCACAACATCTCATCTGTTCCCAAAAGCTATTTCTTTTATATTTGATCTTAGCTTATGGCATGCAAGGATCGGCCTTTTTTTCTGTAAGGATATTTTTTAGGGAATCCTTCTGTTTGTAGTTTTTAGTTATCTCTATGTCCCAGTTAATGTGTTGTGTTCTTCAACCCAATTACTCTTTTAATCCAACCAAAAAACTCCAGATGAACCTGAGCATGGGCACACAACCAAAAAACAACAATGACTTGTGGTAGTTAATTTTCAGTTCTACTTTGGTTTCTTTGCAGGTCTTCGATTAAAGTTGCTTTGATGTAATCACATTTGCAAAACACGGATCATAATCAATAAATAATCACCTTGGCATCACGAAGAAAACCTCTCAGGTCATTGTTCATGTCTAGCACCTTTTACTTTTGGTTATATCATTTTAAAACGTTAAAAAACCTCGTGTGTCACATCCGAGAGGATACTGATTTTTAATTTTAAAATCGTTATTCAATTCTGGTAATATGTACCTGAAACAGAATAATAGAAGCTGAATAACAAAATCGTTATTCATGTCTGGCATTATTCACGTCTGACAGTTTTTACTTTCTGTTATCTAATTTTAAAATGTTAAAATTATTCATCTTATTAATATTATTCTAGCAAATGCTTTATTAATATGATACCTGAAAGAGAATAACAGAAGCAGCAGGTAGCAGCAAGACGACAGAAGCAGCTACCAGAAGAAGCAACACCAGTTTTTTTTTTAAGAGAATGAGTGTTTTTTTTTATCAGAAAGATAGAATTAGATCAGAAATATAGTGGTTTTTATAACAGCTATTGGAGCTGATTGGGGAAGGGGAAGAGATTGTTTGGGGAAGGGAAAGAAATCGTTTGGGGGGATGATTGTGCAGCAGTAGCAGAGTGAAGCTGCAGACTGCAGTAGCATACTGCATGACTGACATCTTTTTACTTTTTGTTATTAAATTTTAATTTCTAATATTTTTTAAATTTGTTGCATTATAAAGTTGTACATCATGCAATAAAGACTTGTAAGTCTTAAAATTCAAGGTTGTGTTATATTTAATTGTACTTTATGCATTATAACTTGTAAGCATCAATATGCTTTATTAGTAGTAGAGATAAGAAGTAATAACTTAGTATTTACTTACTTTGATGTATTAGAAGTATGAAATCAAGTAGAAGTTGAAATCTTGAGTTGATTGCACAAGAACTTCCTTGAAACACTTGAAGAACACGAATTTACAAACTTTGGCTTTGCTGAGAGGTGTTGGCCGGATTTCGGAGAGGAGAAAAGAGAGAGTTTTTGTGTTTTGAAGGTGTGAAAATGAATGGAAATAGTTGGTCTTTCTTATAGATGGAGAAAGTGAATTCAAATGATGAAGTGTTGGAGGTTGAGTGCATCTTTTACCAAGAGTGAGATATTCAGAACGTGCAAAGAAGTGTGTTTTCATGCATGCAAAGTCTACTTAGAATTAAACAGTTAAGTGTTGCCAAGCTGTTCTTATTCAAGTTGTCTATCTGTCTTATAAAATCAGTGAGTTCATATTTTTAATGTATTCATTGTAACTGGTCTGAGTGTGTCTTAGATTAGTAGTCTATCTGTTGTTTCTGTCATCTCGGCTTGAATCATTCTGCAATTCAAGTTTGTTTGTAATTAACACTTATTGATAGTATACTTACAAACATTGAGAAAGTGTGTTGAAATTTTTAAGTAGCTTTATTCACGCCCCTTCTACAGCTTAGAGCAACATACTAGGGAACCCTTTTGGGACCTACAACTGGTATCTGAGCAGTTTAGAGTGTGTGTCAAATCTAGATCTCTCATTACTTCCTATTTCCCACCATGGACAATAGTGCTGCCAGTTCTTCTCTTACTATGACAATGGTTCAATGGCAAAACCTCCCAAGTTCAATGATCGGAACTTCTCTGGCTGGAAGTGTAGAATGATGATCTATTTAGAAAATCTGGATGTACAACTACCAAAGATTGTGATGGAAGGTCTCTATGTGCCAACTTCTGTCACTATTATAACTCCTGCGGCTGAAGGAGTAGTTCCTGAAGTCAGGACTATTGAGAAAGCAAAAGCTCAATGGTCTGATGAAGACAAAAGGCTTGTTGCTCTTGATGCAAATGCCAAGTTCAAGCTTGTTATTTCTTTTCCTTATGATGTGTTCAAACAGGTTGAGAAAATGAAGACTGCAAAGGAGATGTGGGATACTTTGTGTATCATCTATGATGGTCCCACTATCACACTGGATAACAGGATCAACAATCTTGTTAGACAGTATGAACTTTTCTTTGCAAAGCCAAAGGAGACTCTCACTAAAACCAATACCAGGTTCACTGCCCTGATCAATGATCTCAAGAAGAAGGCATTTGAAAAAACTAAGGCTGAGTGCTTTAAATGTGGTAGAACTGGCCATATAGCTACTGACTATGTGTCTAAAGTTGTTGGCTCTTCCTCCAAACCGTAAAAAACAATCAAAGATGATGGCTACAGGGTTAAGTACCTAATGGCCATGGCTAAGCTGAAGAAGTTGGAAGACTCAGTGGCTTCCAACAAGCAGAAGGGATTTATGGCCGAGACTTGTGACTGGGAGGAGTCTGATTCATCATCTGATGGAGAGGACAACAATTATCTGATGGCCAACATTTATGTGCCCTCAACAAGCAACTTCAAACAGGACCTGGCAGAAGCTGAAGCTCTCAGCATTTTGGAGAACTAGAATCCAACTATGATGTATAAGGTACAAAACTTTAAGGATTACAATTCTGAAGAAAATTTTAAAATGTTTGATTATTTACTTTTTGATTTAAAAGCTGCTGTTGAGAAGCATGATGCTTTGAAGTATGAGATTTCTAAGTTAAAAACTGATCTTGAAACAAAATCTAATGAACTGATCAGCTTTCATAATTTGAAAGCTGAGCTTGATGAAGTAAAAACATCAACACCATTTTATTAGAAGAAAAGAGAGAGACAGACTCAAAGCATGCTAAGATTCAAAAGATTGTTGACTCTTGGTGTCAGACAGCTCAAAAAGTCAACCACTGTATCAGCCAGCAGATACTTGTTCAAATCCAAGCCTATCTTCAAGGAGATCTTGATACAACAACTTCAGTTTTTGTGATTAATAATCTGGAAAAAGACTTATCCACTCTTGGTGAGTTTCCAAGTACTTTTATTCAAAGAGTAAATGGAAAGTTGGTTTCAACAAACAGGTTTGTCAGGCCTCAAAACACTGACAGTTTGCGTGAAAAAGCTTTAAAGAATTATGATGGAATGTGTTCTCCATCAAATCAGCCTGCTAAGTGCATAACTAGTTCACATAAACAAAACAAGGGCAAACGAGTTCACACTGCAACTTTGGGCACTAAACCTGTCAACAAGACAAAATCTGGATCTAAAGCTGTTGGGAAGAATCCTGTTAACCCTTTTGATGCTGAACATTTTGAGAGAACGTTTTCAAAAGGAAAGCACCCTAATTTCAACAGGGGTAAGTCTCATGTTGTAAGCAAATCTACTGTGATTTCAAATAAGTTTTTAAATCATAGTTGAAAGCTGGTTATAAAAGAAGAAAAATCTTTTAAAACCAGAAGTAATGATCATGTTGATAGGCAACATTCATCACATCTCAGTAAAGGCAAGGACAAAGCCATTGTTCAAACTAAGAAAGCTGGGAATAATTTTTCCAAACCTGTGGAAGGAGAAAAACCAATCTAACTACCTGTATTTGATCTTTGCCCTCCCATAAAGAGGAAAGAGGACAGAGGCAAAGCTGTTGCTGTTGTACCTTCCACTCAAACTGTTGGTTCCTCTAAGAATTGTGATAAGTTTGCTAAACTTGTTAAGGAGTCCAACAAAGATATCCCTGAATGTGTTTCTGGGGGTACTTCTTCCAACAAGTCTAAAAAGAGAAAATGTTGCAAATGTGGGAAGAAGACTCGTATGGCCAAAGACTGCCCTGAAACTGAGGACATAAGGCCTGCTGACACTGCAAGTTGCAACATTGCAAAACCAGCAGTGATGGAAGTAACATGGTCATTGAGGAGAGTATCCAAGCTGATACAATCAAAATTGAATATATTAGTGTAGATCATAGTGGTCCATCAACAAATGTTGATGAAGAAAGAGAACTCATCCTTATGATGAGTTCCCCTAAAAACTAATATTTTCCCATGACACTCTACAGGTTAAACAACCAAGCCAGGTCGGGTACCTAGACAGCGGCTGCTCAGGGCACATGACAGGTTGCAAAGATTTGCTGAGTGATCTCAAGCCTGAAAAGGCCCAAAGGTCACCTTTGGTGACAATGTTTAGGGATCCACAGAAGGATGTCGAACCTTTCAAGCCGGTGCTGCAATATTTAAAAGACTAGCCTATATGTCTGGGGTAAAACATAATCTTGTTAGCATTAGCGAACTGTGTGATGTTGGCTACAAGGTTAACTTTTATGAGCACCTGGGGTACATACTGGATCCCCAAGGTAAAGTTGTGCTGTGTGCACAAAGGAAGAAAGGTGAATATGTTGTGGATATGAAATATGTTGATCCAAAAACTGAAACCTATTTCATCTCAAGAAGCAATGCAGACCTAAAATGGTTATGGCGCAAAAAGCTATCACACATGAACTTTAAGAATATCAACAAACTCTGTAAGAAAGAGTTGGTACTGAATTCGGAAACAATACTCTTGAGGACTTCTGTGAAAGAGGGATCTCACAAAACTTTTCAGCTGCAAGAACTCCACCATAAAATGGAGTTACTGAAAGGAGGAATAGAACCCTCATTGAAGGTACTAGAACCATGCTGTGTGCATCAGGTTTGCCTTCATCATTTTGGGTTGAAGCTGTTAACACTGTCTGTTTCACTCAAACAGATCCTTAGTGGTAAAAGGTTCAATAAGACTCCTTATGAGTTAATCAAAGGGAGAAGGCAAAATATAAGCTATTTCCATGTGTTCGGATGTCCGTGTTTCATATTGAGTCAAAGGGACCAGCTGGCTAAATTTGAACTCAAAGCTGATGAAGGCGTGTTTGTTGGATATTCTGCTGTTTCTGAAGCCTACAGAGTATACAACTACAAAAGAAAGGTGATAGAAGAATCTATCAATGTCACCTTTGAGGAGTCTAAGAAATGCCTCAACCAAAACTGCTCCTAAATCAATTTCAGGAGAGTTCAACTTTGATGGTCTTATGCATACCAATGTTGAGGAAAGGACTCAAAAGCTTCCACATCATCCAGAGTGGAACCTGTAAACCACAATGGACATGATGATGATTATGTTGGTACACCATGTGTGAATAAGTGTACTGATATAGTAAATTCACCGTGTCCAGAACCAATCAATGCTGATTTCCTTGAATCCTCTGTTGATGTGTTTAACAATAACGATTCATTCTCTATGGGTGACCAGGCTCAAGATATCTGTGTGTCTGAAAATCTTGAAAGTTGTTCAGCAAGTCCTAATGAAAACGAAATTGATAGAGGAGAATCTTTAGTGAAACATGATTCTAAGTGGATCAGGTGTCACCCCAATGATAAAATAATTGGTGACATCAACAAAGGGGTACAAACCAGATGGGACAGCTTAGGAAACTTTTGTATGTTTTCTAGCTTTGGGTCCCTGATGGAGCCAAAGAACGTAGATGATGAACTTTAAGATGCCAATTGGTTCATTGCCATGTAAAAAGAGCTCAATCAGTTTGAGAGAAACAAAGTATGGAAGTTGGTCCCTGTTCCTAAAGGTAAAACAATAATTGGCACCAAGTAGGTTTTCAGAAACAAGATGGATGAGCAAGGTCATGTTATTAGAAATAAGGCAACACTGGTTGCTCAAGGCTATAGGCAAGAAAAAGGCATAGACTATGATGAAACATTTGCTTCAGTGGCTAGGTTAGAAGCAATTCGTTTGTCTCTAGCCTACGCTGCCCACAAGAGCATTACGGTATTTCAAGATGATGTCAATAGTGCATTTTTGAAGGGTAAGCTGCAAGAAGAAGTATATGTCAAGCAGCCTCCAGGTTTTGAAAATGAACAACTCCCAGGTTATGTCTATAAGATGGACAAAGATCTCTATGGTCTAAAACAAGCCCCTAAATCATGGTATGACACTCTTACCGATTTCCTTACGAGCAACGGTTATTCGAGAGGTAAAGTGTGTTGGTACACCCTGTGTGCCGATAGCAGTCTAAGTGATATAGCATTTTCGTTTAAGTAATATTCAAAGTATTGGGATTTAACGAGTGTTTGATATATATGTTTAGATATGTTTGATAGTTATTGATTATATGGTTGAACTTGATGTAATGAATTACAGGAAGTTCAAACATAAAGATCAAAGATAAAATCAGACATAAGTTAAAAACATAAAGTTCAAATATAAGTTTAATATGTGAAAGTCGAATTTAGAGTAAATTCGAATTCACAAGTAAACAGGATTCGAATCTGTCAGCAGATTCGAATGTGTTCCATTAGGCAGATTCAAGTTTGTCATGTGGACAAACTCGAATGGGCCTTAGGCCTGATTCGAGTTTGGCCCATGTCAAACTCGAATGGTCCTCTATAATTAGGAATAGACTCGAATCATTAGGGGACTTTTGCAGAATTCGAGAGAGATTAAGCAAAAGGCGATTTGGAGTTTATCAGTGTGTTTAGTGTTGTTTCGGAGAGAATCAATTCGTAGGAGCGTCCGTCCTCGTTCGTACAGCTTGTTGATAGTCTCTGTGTTTCGTGTGAGAGTTGTTTCCGTCAACCCGTTAACGAGGATTCCGCACTCGTTGACGGTCTCGTGTCTAGATAGATCCGTAGTGTGTAGACCTTACAAGTGGTATCAGAGCGAAAGGGGTGTTCTTCGTGTTCATCCTAGGTTTCTTGACGCTTTTGGACGGTTATTCTCTCTGCTTTTCGCGTTTTTTCGAGCTTATCAAATTAGGATCTGGGAAATACTTCGGTGTTTTTCACGTTTTTGATCGAAGTCATTATTTTTCTTTGTAAAAATATTGATTTAATTTTTAAAAACGTTAAAAAATCCAAGTATTAGCCGTTTTTCGAGTTTGCGGCGCTCGAATCTGTTAGGAGTAATTAGGGTTTTTTCTTAGTCTCGAGTCTAACCAAAAATCCACTCCTTTCGAGTTTGCTTTCAAGTGTTTCGAGTTTAAGGTTGTCGAGTTTGATTCGAATCTGGCCTAGAGTCGAATAGGAGCTTCGAGTTCGCTGGGCTTCGACTTTGACTGTTACGAGTTTTCTTGGACCTTCGAGTTTGAGACTTTCGAGTTTGTCACCTGTTTCGAATTTAACTGAATTTCAGAACTTAATCGAATTTAATCCCAAATAGGTTTAAACTTAATTAAATTCGAAAGAATTAACTTAAATTAATTTCGAATTAAATTTATTAAGTTAAAATTCAATTACTTTTGAAACAATGTCAAATTTACAAAGGTTTCTAGAGATGGATCATGAGGTAGGGAAAGCAAATACACCGCCTAAGCTGATGAAACTTGAAGATTATTATTCGTGGAAAGATCGGTTTGCCGATTTTGTACGTTTCAACGACATGAGAATGTGGATATGTATCGACGAAGGATACATCCCACCTACCACAGAAGTTGAAGGCCGTCAAAGAGTCTTATCATATCAAATGATGAAGGAGGATGATAAGAAACTATATGAAGCCGAAAACAGAGCCTTCTCGATTATTCAAATAGCACTGCCTCAGGATATACTACACACATTCCACAATCAAAAGACATCTAAGGAGCTTTGGGAAACGCTGGAAAAGAGGTGTGAGGGTAATCCGAGGGTTCGAAGGAAGCGCATGGAGTTGTTGAAACAACAATTTGCGATTTTCAAGGCTTTGAAGGATGAAAAGCTGGACAACACTATCACCCGCTTTTATCATCTGCTTACAGAGCTTGAGAGTCATGGGATTGAGTATAGTGATACCGAAAAGAACAATAAGCTTCTTGATGCCTTACCAGCCAAATGGGCAATGTACGTGGCTATGATTAAGCTTGATGAAGATAAGTATTATACTAAATCGTTGCATGATGTAGTGGGAACACTGAGGGCTTATCACTTCGAGCTACTGAAGGCCGAAACAGATTATGAACAAGTCCAAAATCCAGCAATGTATTCTGGAAAATCAACAAAACCTTCAGCGGCAGCTGATATGAAGACTGCCATAGCATTCTTCACTGGAGAAACGTCGTCACCATCAGAAACTGACGACGCAGAGAATAGAGCGTTCTTAGGGTTTGGGAGACCGGAAGAACCGCAACATCAGGCAACACCTGCATCAACATCTCAGGGCTTCTCTAAGATGCCCATGAGCGCTAAGTCGGCCGAAGAACATTTGAATCTTTTGGCGTCATTCGTGGCTGCATATGGGAACTGCGTACAAGGGAAAATAAACGATCCTGCACTCTGGGATGAAGACTATGATCAGGTAGACCCAGACGACCTTGAGGAGATGTATCTCAAATGGCAACTAGCCATGGTAACCCAACGGGTTAAACGATTCATCAAGCGCACGGGAAGAAATTTGAGCTTGAATAATAAGGGGATTTGCTTTGATAAGTCCAAGGTGAAATGCTATAGCTGTCAGGGCTTAGGATACTTCGCCAGAGAATGTCAGAGACCGAAGGTAGATAACTACCAAGGGCAGCATCAGTCGCATGGACAGTTTCAGAACCAGTCTCAACAGAGATATCTTCCGAGTTCATCATCTGGTCAAGCCAACATAGCTGGTCTGTTATCAAACGTCACATCCGACAGACAGCTGGATGGTACTTATGACTGGAATTCACATCCGGAAACTAATGCTAGAGAATTTATGGCTGAAGTCACTGAGAGTGGATGTGAAGGGGAAGAGCAGAACACAAGGGACAGCAGTCAACACGAAATCAGTCCAATGTGGGTGGAGAAGTCGAATGATCAGACACTTCTGGAGTTTGCGGCTAAAATGGCCAACGTCGACTCAGATTCCACAAAGGTAAGTCTGAATTACTCTCTTTTCGAATAATTATGTGTTTTATATGTTACGTCTAATGACAGGTTGAATCTAGTATTAGAATCACATAAAAACATATCTGCTTAAAATGAATCTTTAAAATCTGATAATGCTAGCTTAAATGACATTAAGCAAGATCTTAGGGATAAACTTAAGGCTGATGCTCAAGATGTAATAGTTCTGAAAGACAAGCTGACTGAGCAGTGTGTTAGATTAGAGCTGATGTATGAGCATGTAGAGGCCTTGACCAAAGGTCTTAAGACCAAAGACATAGAGCTAGCTGAAACTACGGTGAAGGTAGCTGAGGCTAATAGTAAGCTAGAAAAGTTTAGGAACTCAAGTCTGAACCTAGGGAAAGTTTTAGATGCTCAACGTCAATCTAAAAAGCCTATAGGTCTAGGATTTCATGAGATTCCTCCACCTTTTAATGCCAACTATGTGCCTCTACCTCAGGAGAAAACTGAGAAATCAGAAAACTTAGAGGAAATATCTGCACCTGTGTCTGAGCCTGTAAAAGAAAATACACCTAAGGTGGCTGATACAACTGTCAAGATTAAGAAAGTCAAATTCGTGTCTTCCTCTAGTGAAACACCTATAGGAAAACATAAAATTGATTTTAATGATCAGGATGATGAACCAGTCACAATAGACACACAAAAAGAACCAGACACTGGTGATACACCTAGGTCTAAGGGCACACACAAGTAGTCCATTGACAAGATGTCTTGCTTTAGATGTCATGAAAAGGGGCATGTTGCTTCTAACTGTCCGCTTAGGAAAACTGAAGTTACACCTAAGACAGGGAAGCCAACACAATCTAAGCCTTCATCAAGTGTGGCGACCACTAGTAGTTCTCAGAGTACCGAGAAAACTGTGCAGGCTACACCAAAACAAGTTGTGAAACAAATACCGGTACAAGGTGGAGCAAAATAAGAGGTTAGGACTAATTCACCGAATAGAGTCCCTAATCAATCTAGGTCAGGACCTCAACAAGTCTATAGGAGTACAACACCTAGAAGAGCTTACACTCCAGTAAGGTCACATACTCCTGTTAGACACCACACACCGGTTAGAGCTCAGGGATATCAATATGAAATGCAATATAATCGTAATTATTCAAGAGCTCCACAACAAATGCCTACTCAAAGGCAAAGAGTGAATTTACATCACTCGGCACCACAACAAACTCCTGTTCAACGACCCAAGTCACCTGAAAGGCGAGATGGGTATTTGAAAGAGTTTAAGTATGTGGACGAGAATGGTATAACCAAGTCAGTTATGGCTTGGGTTCCCCGTGATAACTAACCTATTTTCTTTCATGTGCAGGAGATAACCACAGGTCCAAACAACAAATGGTTCGTCTACAGTGGATGCTCCAGGCACATGACAGGGGAAAGAAGTCTCCTTACAGACTTCAAGGGAGGGAATCGGGGATTTGTATCATTCGCGGGAAATAAAGGAGGAAACATCACGGGTACCGGAGTAGTCACTAATGGGACGATCAAGTTGGATCAAGTTTATCACGTTGATAAACTGGTTCACAATCTCATTTGTGTATCTCAAATCTGTGACAAGAAGAATTCAGTGTTGTTCACTGACACTGAAGCGTTAGTGCTAAAACCGGGATTCAAAATTCCTGAAGAGTGGATATTAATGCGGGCACCAAGGAAGAATGACTTGTACATGCTCGATATGAACAAGCCGAAAACTTCTATGGGGCCAATCTGTTTGTTATCCAAAGCTTCGGAGACTGAATCAGTGTTGTGGCACAGACGCATGGCACACTTGCACCTAAGAAAAATGAACTATATAACGAAAAATGGGTTGGTGCAAGGTGTGCCTATGAAGAGTTTTCAATTCGAGGACAAGTGTCTACCTTGCAAGAAGGGCAAACAACATAAGAAGGCACAAAAGTCCAAGACTGAGAACTCCATAACCTCTACATTTGATTTGTTGCATATGCATCTCTTCGGACCAATCAACAAAAGGAGTATAGGAGGTAGTTGGTACTGTTTAGTTATCACTGACGATTACTCACGATTTTCTTGGGTTTTCTTTCTAGGTACAAAGGACGAGACGGCTTCCAAGCTCATCGGGTTCTTAGACCAAGTGGAGAATTCCTATGGAACACGGGTTAAAAGTCTACGTAGTGATAATAGAACAGAATTTAAAAACACTGTAATTGGTGTATATTGCCTATCAAAGGGCATAGTGCATCAGCTTAGTGCACCGTATGAGCCTCAACAAAATGGGGTGGCCGAAAGAAAGAACAGGACATTGATTGAGGCTGCAAGGACTATGCTTTCGGATTCAAAGCTTCCTACCATGTTTTGGAAGGAGGCAGTGAATACCGCGTGCCATATTTTAAACCGAGTCCTTACAGTCAAATCTTTGAACAAAACCTGTTATGAAATTTTGAATAAACGACCACCTAATTTAACTGGCTTCCAACCGTTTGGTGAAAAGGCTGACGAAGGATACTTCCTAGGTTATGTGCCGAACTCACCAAACAAACGGGTTTTTAACAAAACGAATGGTACAGTAGAGATTGTGTATAACATTGAAGTCACAAGTTATACACATGAACCCCAAACAGGTCCGGAATGGATATTTGACTATGATAAATTATTTGAGTCATTGAACATTCCTTTGGATGAAAATACAGGTACGATCGAAAAGGACTTGGCGACGTTGAATCTGAATGACGAAGGTCATACCTTTCCGAGGACTACTTTTCAATCCACATCCGAGCCTACTTTGACTAAAGATGGATCTCAAGAAGTTACGAATTCAGAAACACCGTCAACTGAGAATCAAACTCAGACAACTAATTCCAACTCTGAGGAAACTGTCCACGAGGAGGAAAATGTAGAATCTGAGGATGTTCCCCCACTAGGTGAAATAGGATCTAACTTAGGAGATAATCTGAGAGTTGACGAGATAGAGACTTCTAGGATTAACAAGAACCATCCTATAGAAAGCATCATAGGAAATCCTAATGAGGGTGTGAGGACTAGGAGTAGTTTAAATAACAACACTGTCTTGTTGTCGATGATAAATGACTCTGAGGCCTATCATACCTGCCTTTATTCTTGTTTCATCTCGCAACTAGAGCCGAAGAATGTGCAAATGGCACTAAAGGATAACTCCTGGGTTGAAGCGATGCAGGAAGAACTCTCGCAATTTAGGAAGCTAGAAGTGTCGGAGTTAGTTTCATTACCTCGAGGGTAAATTGCCATAGGAACCAAATGGGTTTTTAAGTGCAAAAGAGACGATCGGGGTATTGTCACTCGCAACAAGGCTAGGTTAGTTGTAAAGGGTTTCAACAAAGAGGAGGGAATCGATTACAATGAGGTGTTTGTGCCAGTAGCAAGGCTGGAAGCCATTAGGTTGTTTCTAGCTTTTGCTTCCTTCAAGGGCTTTAAGGTATGTCAACTAGATGTTAAGAGTGCTTTCCTCTACGGGAAAGTGAAGGAACTGGTGTATGTAGAACAGCCGTCCGGATTTACAGATCCAAAATATCCAGACAGAGTATATCGATTAGATAAGGCTCTGTATGGATTGCATCAAGCACCTAGGGCGTGGTACGAGACTTTATCCAACCATCTGTTATAGAACGGGTTTGAAAGGGGTAAGATAGATAGTACGCGGTTCATTAAGAGAAAGGGAGAACACTTCATCTTGGTACAAGTGTACGTCGATGATATCATCTTTGGATCATCAGACGAGCAAATGTGCAAAGATTTTAAGAAGGTGATGAAGTCGAAATTCGAGATGAGTGCAAAGGGTGAATTAAATTTCTTTTTGGGGTTGCAAGTTGACCAGAAGAAGGAAGGAATGTTTATCCATCAGACGAAGTATGTCTATGACATATTAGAGCGCTTTGGGGTGGAAGGGACGAAACTGACAGCCCATTTCAGCACGCCGATTCAAGTGAATCACAATCTCGGACCGGGTACTGAAAGTGATACCGATGTGGATCCGACGTTATATCGGGCCATGATTGGATCACTTACGTATTTAACTGCTTCAAGACCTGACATCATGTTTGCTGTGTGTATTTGTGCTAGGTTTCAAGCTAATCCGAAGGAAATGCACATGAAAGCCGTGAAGTGGATTCTACGGTACCTCAACTCGAAACCGAAGCTGGGACTTTGGTATCACGCGGAGGGAGATCTAGAGTTGGAGGCGTTCACGGATTCTGACAACGGAGGATGCAGCTTGACGCGCAAATCAACAACTGGAGGTTGTCAATTCCTAGGAGGGAGACTGGTTTCCTGGCAATGCAAGAAACAGACGTCGGTAGCCGTATCAACGTGTGAGGCCGAGTATGTTGCTGCTGGTAGTTGCTGCTCACAGGTTCTGTGGATACAACAATAATTGTGGGATTACAGTTTGGCTTACACTCAAACTCCCATTAGGATAGATAACCAATCTACAATTGCTATAACAAATAATCCAGTTAAACACAGTAATACATAAGGCATCATTTTATTCGTGATTGTGCTGAAAAGAACTTAATCAAATTGGTTAAAGTGGCAACGGACGATAATAATGCTGATTTATTTACCAAAGCTTTTGATAAGTCATGGTTTGAATATTTGATTCAACTAAATGGAATGCGCAACCCAGAGTAAATTGACCGTAGTAGAAGTTTTATTACCTTTTATAGTTGTAGTGTTTCTTCTTTTTATAGTAAGTTTGCTAAATTAGGATGGTTTCTATTTTTAGTAAGTTAGTAGGTTATTTTATTTTCTTGCTATTTCTTATGAAAAACAAAAGAAAAAAAAAGAGAAAACCATAAAAAATTCAAAAAAAAAATATCAGAAAAGGAGTTAAGTCTTAGATGCATAGGTTCAAAGTGACGAAAATTAGCACAGTCGTTACAAACTCTAAGTGTTTAGGCTTTCACACATAATGCACCTAAACTTATAAGTGTTATACTTTATTTTAGTTTGATGTGTTGGTAGGCATAATGCATATAGGGAGTCTCAAGGCTAATAAAATATTCAAGAAAAAGTCAAACGTGTCACTAACTTAGATGTATGACCAATCGGTCTTAATTTTTATGTATGAGACATACAAACTTTGAGTCTAAATGAGGTATGCAAACTTTCTGGGGATGTATAGCAATATCAAATACATCTTAAAATGGAAAGCATAGAAAAATCATAAAGAATTGAGAGTCAAAATCAAGTAACTCTGTTGTACGTAAGTACAGACCTGTTGCCTCTGTTTTGATTCGGGTTAGCAAGATAAGTCGCATTGTTGTACGTCGGTACAGACTCGTCACCGCTGTCTTGCTAGCTTTAAAAATAAACTTTAAGTCAAACTAAGACACTTTACTGTATGTAAATAAAGACCTGTGTCTGATGTTTCTCTTTTAAAGAAAGTTTGCAAATACCAAAAAGTTGGAATCATTGTCTGTATGCCTTGATCATAAAAGTATGTCTATGTCTGAGTCACGTTAGATAATTTCATGATAAATAAAAATGCCAAGGGATATTTCGAAATGTAGCATGTTTAAAGGGGTAAATACCAACAATCGGCTAAACGGGTATGTCACGCCAAACAATCAAAGGAATCAAAAATTCCTAAGTGTGAAAGTTTAAGTACTGAAAGTGAGTATCTGACACCGCTATCTGATTGAACCTTTCTTTGACTATGCTCGTCAAAAATAATTTGTTAAGTGTTTAGCATAGGTTGTAAATTTTAATAAATGTAGTTTAAGTCTAAGTTAAATTTTTGTTCAAAATTTTAAAATTTTATTTTTACTTATTTTATTTTTACTTTTATTTTTATTTTTATTTTATTTTATTTTATTTTATTTTACTTAGAAAAAAGGTCAAAATTACTGAGGTTGAATTCATAGTTGAATAAAATAAACATTGCGTGAAAATCTTGTGTTTACGGTAAAAGATTTGGCATAGTTTATTCCGTTACACGCTAAGGTTGAAAAAGTCGAATTTATTTCAACAGATTTTGAAATTTTCAAAGTTTCAGGGGTGAATTCGAGTTTAAGCTAAACTCGAAAATAGCTGATCTCGAATTTGTCAGTAGATTCGAAAGAGTCATTAGATTCGAAGGTTGGTGGTATAAATAGGTCAACAGTGATGTTCATTAATTCACCTGTTTTCGAATCTATTCTCTCGAGTTTGTCAAGGCGATTCCGAATCTATCTTCGAGTTTTGTCGTTTTCGATATATCAACTAATTGTCGAGTTTCTGTCCGTGTGGGTTCGATACTACCCGTAGATCTAGGTATAACCAAGTTGATTGTACAAGATCTAGGTTGTATTATACTCCAGTTAGGCCAAAATCATTGAATTTTGAACGTTTATTGGTAGAAAACTTGTTTTTCAAAATTACAAAGTTTGGACCGGTAAAAAGTCAAATTAAATGCAAATATCTTTGATTAGAACCTAGTAGGACTAATGAATGTGATTTTCTGATTCCAAAATGATTAAAATCATGGATTTTAGTGATGATGTGGGCCGACTCATTCGAGTTTGTCAGTAAACTCGAGAAGGTCATTAAACTCGAATGGGTCATCAAACTCGAATATTTGGTCATTCGAATCTGATTTTCGAGTTTGTCATTTTATTTGAATTATTTAATTAAAATGTTAAATTAAACTTGTAGAAATTTATAAGTGTTGGATTTTGTCCTTATACAAGTTCAAAATAAAACAAATTTGAATTTAAACAAGTTTATTAATCTTTAATAATTCTAACATTTTATTTGATATGTTGTGCACTCATGGTAATAGAGTATTTGTTCCGAAGCATAATATGGTCATTTCCCCGGACCATGCTATCCCGGAAGCGCAAGCTTTCCGTCAAATGGTGGATTTCTTAGTGGAGTCCAGAATCTCATTTGCACTGTCTCGTAACATACAAATAGTCATTCCTTATGTACGCCAGTTTTATGAACATCTGCAAGTCGATTGCACTGTCACTCCGACAGTTCTAAGGACAAGGATAGCTCGACAGCCGTTGGTATTTTTTGCTGATATCCTTCGTCAAGTTCTGCAGCTGGGATCTCAGGAGCAAGAGAATGGGCCTATAGATTTCCCATTAAGTATTAGGCAAGCTACTTTTGTTCGAATGGGCTATAGTTTAGATGTTACTAAGACATCTTATGTGAAGAGTGGGCTAGTCGGACAGTGGCGATATCTGGCGCACGTGTTCATGGTGTGTTTCGCGGCGAAGAAAGCTGGATTAGATTACATTGTTTCGAAGATCCAATCAGGGATGATCGCTTTGGTTTATAATCAAAAGTTTAGCTTTTCAGAAATGTTCTTCTCAGAGTTTGTTCATCAGATAACAGCTCCGGAGCAGCAAAGATTTCTGCTTTATCCTCGTTTTGTAATGATGCTCATCCGATACTTTTTGCCAAATCTGCCGCAGCTGAACGAGATTCAGAGCGTTGCATTCATAGATAAGAGAATATTTGCTGATTGTTCAGCTCACCGAGGAAGGTTGGTTGTCCCTATACAGACACCGTTGTTTGGTGCTATTATTGACCCGAATTTTGAAGCCCCTCAAGATGCCAACTGGGCAGGTGAGGTACAATTTCAACAGAGACAGCCACAGCAACAACAACAGCAATAACCGCGCCCTCCACAACAGAGGAGACGCCAAAGACCTTCTGCGAGTCAAATTCAGGCAGAGAGGCCTTCTACAAGTCAAGTTCAAGAGCCACAAGAGGCTGGACCTTCAACGGCACCAGCAGTATCTGTTCCGACATCTGATCAGCTATGGCAAACATTGTACGAGATTTGGGAAGCAGGTCCAAATGCAAATGAAGAAATTACGGCACAGTTAGTTGGGGAATTGTTAGAGCCTCCGGAAGGAGAAGATGATGTCCTTAGGGAAGTCGATGAATATCTATCTGAGCAAACAGGTAATGACATGTCATCTTCAGCTACTGAATCTAAAGATATGGAAGAGATAGAGGTTGAAGTTCCAGAGTCTGTCACTGCAGAACCATCCATCCAGATAGGAACTTATGGATCACGATTAGTGGTGTCTGAAGAAGCTTCAAGGCGACGCGCATCACGGGAGTCTGATGACTCTGATTTTGAAGAAGAAGATGTTGCTCCATTGATAACAAGACAAAGGGCTAAACGACATCGATTTATGCAGGGAGCTACCTCAGCTTCTGCTGCACAGACAGAAATGCCTCAACCTCCACCTGCTCAAACTACCATACCACCACCACCACCACCCGTTGAACTACATTCCATCTCGAATCATTCCAACACCCATACAGTCCATACCATCCACTTCATCTGCATTCATGGAGAATCAACGGTTTTCTGAGCTGAAGAGAAGAGTTGACTTCCAGCACATTCAAATATTTGGGTTGACAACGGCTCTCAGCGAAATACAAAAGCATAATTCCCAACTGGATATCGAGAATGCCGAGCTGAAGAAGGTTGTGGGCAAGGTACAGGAAGAGAACTTGGAGCTGAAAACATTTGTTGCTGATCAAGCAGCCGAAATAAGATCGATGCGCTCCCTGATTGAGCAATTAATGCAAAATCTAAAGTCTCAGGGGGAGACAAGCTGCAGGGATCAAATAGAGATGCCCAGGGATGAAGATAAGGATGGTGATAATGACGGCAATGATCCCAGCGCGCAAAGAGTTAATGAGCCAGTAGATTTTTCTGCTGCTCAGCATGTTGAGACTCAGGGGGAGCCGGAACAGACAGGAGCTGCAGCAGGTGAAGCCAGTTCCTCCAAAGCCACAGAGTCGGAGGTAAATGAAATGATCGAAGCCCTAATGGATCTCGATGACGACCCTATGGACCTTGGCTTTGACTTTGAGGATGAAATAAAGGAACTAGAAGAAGGAGAATTTGTGCCCGAATATATAACAGATTGGAAATCCGATGATGAAGTTTGTGCTGATGAAGATGATGAAGCAAATGAGATCATCGTTCAGCAAAACCCAATCACAGATACTTATGTGATAGACGGAAATAATGTGATTAACATAGAAGTAGTCAATGCTGCTTTAAATGTTGATTCATCAAGAGAAGAGCCTGCCAGAGAGCTTACCAATTAAGAGAAAAGAAAACTATGGTTCAGGGCAGAGCAAAAGGAGTTAGAGTTGAAGAAGAAGATGCGTGTGCTGGGTACCGGAGAGCTATCAGGAAGTATATTGAGCTGGTTCTTTGATCGGGAATTGCAGCTATTCATTATCAAAAGAAAAGACGGTCTCCAATATCTCATAAAAACTCTGAAAGTGTTCAACTCCTTGTCGAAGATTGAGATAAAGGCGTTAGCTTGGAAGGAGCTAATCAACATCGGCAACGACCCTTACGCTGAAATAATTGAAAAGATCATAATTGAAAGTCGAATTTAGAGTAAATTCGAATTCACAAGTAAACAGGATTCGAATCTGTCAGCAGATTCGAATGTGTTCCATTAGGCAGATTCGAGTTTGTCATGTGGACAAACTCGAATGGGCCTTGGGCCTGATTCGAGTTTGGACCATGTCAAACTCGAATGGTCCTCTATAATTAGGAATATACTCGAATCATTAGGGGACTTTTGCAGAATTCGAGAGAGATTAAGCAAAAGGCGATTTCGAGTTAATCAGTGTGTTTAGTGTTGTTTCGGAGAGAATCAATTCGTAGGTGCGTCCGTCGTCGTTCGTACAGCTTGTTGATAGTCTCCGTGTTTCGTGTGAGAGTTGTTTCCGTCAACCCGTTAACGAGGATTCCACACTCGTTGACGGTCTCGCGTCTAGATAGATCCGTAGTGTGTAGACCTTACAAGGTGGATACCACATTGTTCATAAAGAAGGTGAAAACTGATGTTATGCTTGTTCAGATTTATGTGGATGGCATAATATTTGGTACTACAAATGACCAGTTATGCAATAACTTTTCACTGCTCATGAAATCTAAATATGAAATGAGCATGATGGCTGAACTTACTTTCTTTCTAGGATTACATGTTAAACAAACCTTAAATGGAATCTTTATCAATGAAAGAAAGTATACGTTGGATCTTTTGAAAAATTTTAAATTTGATCAAAGTTCTCCCATTAAAACTCCAATGGCAACAAATGTAAAGTTAGATGCTGATGCATGTGGCAAAGCTGTTTCAGTAACAGCTTATAGAGGCATGATTGGGAGCTTGCTATATTCAACTACTATTAGACCAGATATTGTGTTTGCCACCTGTTTATGTGCTAGGTTTCAAGCTGATCCAAAAGAATCACATCTAGTTGCTGTCTAAAGAATCTTCAGATACCTGAAGGGTACACCAGGATTGGGTCTTTGGTATCCCAAAGACTCCAGCCTTGAACTAATAGGTTATTCAGATTCTAATTTTGCAGGTTGCAGGCTAGACAGGAAAAACACAACAGGTGGATGTCAACTCCTTGGTGGTATGTTGATCAGCAAGCATTAACTTTTGGACAGCAAGCATTAACTTTTGGACAACAAGGTTTTATTCTCAACGTTATTAAGTGCATTGAACGTGAATATATCTGATTTTTATTTGAATGGATCTGATTTTTATTTGACTTTGATGTTTATAAAGGTGATTTTGTGTATGCAATTTGAGTTTTGTTTGTGTTCGATTTTGTTTTATTGGTTTTAAATAGTGTTTAACTATGCAGGGGTGTGTTAGGTTATTCAGTTGATCATGTATATAGGTCCAGGACTTGGTATGGGGTAGGATGTCATGTATGTAGGCTTGTTTTATGGACAAACAGAAGCAGTAACAGGAAGCATATGTGTTTGTCTTTCAATTAATGCAACAGTAGTAGAACATATATATGTCTATGTGCTTATATTTCATCAGCAGCAACTTGACAAGTAGCAAGTGTTGTGTGTGTCTCACAAGTATAATTATAGAAGCAGCCATAGGTAATATGTAATTGTGTTCGTGTGTTGCATATATACATGTGTGTGTCTTTTTATTTATAATAAGCAGCCATACTTGTCTGTGTTCCATAAACAAATCAGCAGCCATAAAAAATCAAGTTTTTATGTATGTATATGTCCTATATGGGAATGTTTGATTTAACAAAACTGAAAAAAATATATAGCGTGTGCCCGTTTTAGAATTATGCAACCAGCAGCATCACAAAAAAGGTGAGTGCAATGTGTGTCTGTGTATACAAAACGGTGTGTGTGTGTGTTTGTGTGTGTCAAATTTCTAGGTCTATTTCGGTGCAAATGTAAGATTTAAACCGTGATACCAACCGAACCAAACTGATAATTTGCGGTTCAGTCGAGTCGTTAGATTTGGCATGTTTGGTTTGAGAAAATTCAAAAACGAAGTTATAGGTTTGGCCAAGATTTAGTCGTGAAACCGGCAGAACCAACCTGCGTCGTTAGTCTAGTTTATATGAGTAACTAAGCTTGTACCTTAGTAATATCATGTTACAATTAAAAGTGGGTTTACATCTTGCAGTACTTAACTATGCTAGCATCTTTTTTGGTGCAGGGGAATTATTCTTTGTCACTGACAGGAAAAGTGGATTTTGGAATCTTCACAAATGGGTAAACTTCAGAAGGAATTTAATTTTTTATGTACCCATAATGTTATTTCTAAACATCCATTTTGTGTATTGTAAGGCATCACGTCACATCATACCAAGTAGTAGTATCTAATTGCTATATGGCACATGGGCACAAAGTCCTAAAATTTCATCACTTTTAGGGTCAGACGCCCCATGTGTTCTAATTTCTCTCACATACATGCTACAAAAGTACAAATAGATTTTTGATTTAATCTGGGTGTATAAAGTAAGTTGAGCTGATTAAATTTGTTAAATTGAAGAGAGGGTCTCATGTTTTCTTATTTTACTTTATTGTATGAGACAAAATGTTTGATCACCTATTTATTAATTATTAGTACACTATGTTGTCTCTTTTGAGCGAGATCCTCCGGAGTGAATTATTTGTTTTCTGCTATTGAATATGATAACACAGTGGTGCCACTATATTCCTTAGAGGCTGAATTCGCTAGACCATTATGGGTTTTTGGCATGAACTCGTATGAGATCATTAAGTAGCATAAGAATTTAATTGCTTGCAGCTACATGTTACATGTCGATTTTGCATCATTCCTTGCTTTCATTTCATCTCGTATAATTAGATATTGAATTATGTGCAGGCAGAAAGGAACATCATATCTCAGAATTCACAGATTTACTGAATATTGTAATCTCAACACACCATCTCCTTGATGATTTTTGTTTGGTTTTTGTCCCTGATTGGCTATTCAAGGGATTATCTCTTTTTTTTGTTATTGATTGGGTTATGTCTTATCTAGATTTCAGGTGAACGTTGCCTGTATGTTCAGGGTGCATCTGGAGTTCATTCTTTGTCAATAGCTAAGGTGCTATTCCTTTCTGATTATATGTTAACAGTTACTTAGGTATGATGTGACAATAGCGTAGGTGTGTTTCATACAAAAATAGAAACACAAGTTCATATGTTTGACTGTGGGTTTTGTGAGCATTCATTCATCATATCTATGTGTTTGGTATGTGTATGCATCATAATGATAAGTGAGTGTGTGTCCAGTAAGTGACCCCGAGAGGTTATGATATGATACTAACCTGGGTTTAAGAAGCGCCGGTGACAGGGGTCGTAGTTGGGTAATAGAAAGAAGACCAACAGCTGCAGTAATAAAACTTAAGGGTTACTTTTTTTGTTTTGCAGATTAAACTCATTAACAGTAAATAATTTAAAAACAATTAACACTAAATTGATTTTAATTTAAATAGATTTTGTTGATGTTGCACCAACTAAGGCAGTGAAGCCTATATTCTGAGAATGAAAGGTCATCCCAACTAGGTACTTCAGTCAAGGATCTGCCTTTCTTTCTGTAAGGATATTTGTTAGGGAATCCTTCTCTTTGTACTTTTAAGTTACCTCTATGTCCCAGTTAATGTGTTGTGTTCTTCAACCCAATTACTTTTGTTGTGTTAAGTAGTATACTAAAAGGCAAGGCTGGTTTACTTTTGTTGATTTGTTCTTTCCAATTCAGTTAGTGTTTAGTCGTTCTGAATTAGTCCATCAACTTACTTTGGTTATCCTTTTAATCAGTTTCAGATTATTACATTTTAGTACAAAGTTCGATTTGAAACAGGATAAAGTTAATTAAAAATTTATCTGATATACCATTTAACAAAAGTAAATGGATCCTCCATACTATGATACTATTTATCTCGAAGTAGGGTCATTCCCCTGAAAATTCAGGTTTGCCATGAATCAGAGAAACTCCATGAAATATATAATTGTTAAAAGAAATAAGTAGATAAACCAACAAAGGCCACTTCTATACATAACCTTTCAGCTGATTTATTGAAAAGAAGCATATTGATATCCTCAATATTCCTAAATTCCCTATTTATTCCCCATACTATAGCCCAACTGTTTCATAAAACGTAATATGAAATAGATAAAAAGTCATAATATGTGTTCCAGATCTGCCTCACAGGCTCACAGCATCTCATCTGTTCCCAAAAGCTATTTCTTTTATATTTGATCTTAGCTTATGGCATGCAAGGATCTGCTTTTTTTTTCTGTAAGAATATTCGTTAGGGAATCTTTCTGTTTGTAGTTTTAAGTTATCTCTATGTCCCAGTTAATGTGTTGTGTTCTTCAACCCAATTACTTTTGGTGTGTTAAGTAGTATACTAAAAGGCAAGGCTTGTTTACTTTTGTTGATTTGTTCTTTCCAATTCAGTTAGTGTTTATTCGTTCTGAATTAGTCCATCAACTTACTTTGGTTATCCTTTTAATCAGTTTCAGATTATTACATTTTAGTATAAAGTTCGATTTGAAACAGGATAAAGTTAATTAAAAATTTATCTGATATACTACTTAAAAAAAGTAAATGGATCCTCCATACTATGATGCTATTTATCTCAAAGTAGGGTCATTCCCCTGAAAATTCAGGTTTGCCATGAATCACAAAAACTCCATGAAATATATAATCGTTAAAAGAAATAAGTAGATAAACCAACAAAGGTCACTGCTGTACATAACCTTTGAGCTGATTTATTGAGAAGAAGCATATTGACAGCCTCAATATTCCTAAATTCCCTATTTATTCCCCATACTGTAGCCCAACTGTTTCATAAAACGTAATATGGAATAGATAAAATTCATAATATGTGTTCCAGATCTGCCTCACAGGCTCACAGCATCTCATCTGTTCCCAAAAGCTATTTCTTTTATATTTGATCTTAGCTTATGGCATGCGAGGATCTGCCTTTTGTTCAGTAAGGATATTTGTTAGGGAATCCTTCTGTTTGTAGTTTTAAGTTATCTCTATGTCCCAGTTAATGTGTTGTGTTCTTCAACCCAATTACTCTTTTAATCCAACCAAAAAACTCCAAATGAACCTGAGCATGGACACACAACCAAAAAACTACAATGACTTGTGGTAGTTGATTTTTAGTTCTACTTTGGTTTCTTTTGCAGGTCTTCTATTAAAGTTGCTTTGATGTAAGCTCATTTGCAAAACACGGCACAATAATCAATAAATAATCACCTTGGCATCATGAAGAAAACCTCTCAGGTCATTGTTCATGTCTAGCACCTCTTACTTTCTTTTATATCATTTCAAAACGTTAAAAAACCTCGTGTGTGACATCCGAGAGGATACTGTTTTTTAATTTTAAAATCGTTATTCAATTATGGTTATGTTGTCAGGATCAAAATTTACTACCTATGATTAACTGGTTTGAATTAATCAGAGTATAAACCAATAACCTTGTATTGAATCAAAGTCCAATTAAGAAGTTTGCGGAATAACACTTAACTGGTTTAAAGAAAAACTTTCAAAACAAATAATCACATAAACACAATCAATAATCAAAAGTCATTTGTATTGCCAAACTCAATGATTTACAATCACCTTAATCTGTTTGATTAGACGAAGAACACAGATTGTTCTTAGGGTTTTACAACCTTAGAAGCTTATGAAAACTTAATCAGGAAGACAAAATTACAACTGAATAAACTTGTACGAGCAGACTTACAATAGAAAAACCTATTCTATATATATTATATTGCTTTCTGATTTGTTTCCTTGACAAACTCTGATTTCTCTGATAGTAGATATGCTTGAATCTTCAAAATATATATTTTCCTGAATATCAGCACTTTCTGTTTATTGAGTTGTTGAACAGCTTGAAGTCTATCTGTTGAGCAACTTGAGTTTGAACACTGGCAGCTTGACTTTTTAAACTAGCAGCTCGAACTTCTTCAACTAACAGCTTGAACTTTGTACTCACACAGAAAATCTACTAACAGGTTGAGAAATCTAACTAATAGCTTGACATACTTAGAATATTTCCCAACAATCTCCCCCTAACTTAAATTCTTTACACAAGACTTTATGTTTCTATACATATAAGGAAATAAAACAAAGTAAAACTGTTATCTACAAACTAAGGCATCCAAAAAAACTTACAATTTAGAAAGTTTCTGATTAACTGCCTTCAAAAATTCTCTTTTCAATTCTTCTCTATCACAGTATATCTTCACTGAGCTCATTTGTACCAGCCATGCCCTTGGAAGATCAAAGAATTCAAATTTGAAGAACATGCTGGATCCATTTGCAAATTTCAGTCTGTATGTCTTTGATTTCACATACAGATCAACTTGTGCAATCTTCATCTCCTTGCCATCTTCTATATCCTTTCTGATTGACTCTGGATTAAAAATGCTTCTTTAATCTTTGATAGCTTGTTTGACTTGTGGAAGTGAAGACCTGACTTGACTCACAGACCTAACATGATGCATTCTGGTAAGCTAATCTCTGGTCATCCCTTGCACTATGTGCATTAAACTCTTTTATTCTTCCTCAGGACCAGCTTCTCTTCTGACTACAAAATGATATTTTATGTCAATGTCATCCATTGACTTAGCATACCAGTATGTAATAGGAGGTTTTGAGAAGTCATGCTGGTCGAGGGTCTTTTCAAACAGCACCCTTTTCACCTGATCAAGCTTTGCTTGAGAGATTGTTTCTGTTTGAGGATTAGCAACAGCTTGAACAGGTGGAGAAGGATCACTGACATCAGCTTGACTTGGTTCCTGTTGGTTTTGGACTTGAGAGGCTTTCGCAATCTTTTGTTTTTCCATCTCCTTATCATGTATCTCTTGCAGCCTCTCTGTAGTCATGGACTGAGCCATTTTCTTTGGAATTCCAACTGAATAGACAAAATTGATTAAAAACCTTCTGTGCTCTGCCTTTGAATGCCCATTTGGCATTTTCCTTCTCTTCTCATTCTGCTTAACCACAAACCCTCTTAGGTAATCACCTAAGGTTTCATCATCTTGCAATGGAGCATGGGTTTGCTGGTTCAGAAGTTCATCTTGTTCTTCTGCTAACCGTCTGGCAAATTCAGCATCATGGGCAACCTCGGCATCTCTGGATGAAAATTTGAGCTTTGGAGATTCTATGAGGATGCCCTTGCCCTTATCCTTAGTTGCAGAAGATGTAGCTTGGACTGTACTGACAGGAGCTTTGTTGCCTTCTCGGATAACTACGCCTGTTGTTCTTATGGGAGCAGCTTGACTTTCTAGGCTAACAGCTTGATTAGCTGTTGGGACTGTTAGCCTAGAATCTTGGACTGTTGGAGTAGGAGCTGGAGCTGCTTGGACTCAACTAGGGATCTCCTGATTCTCCCCCTTTTTGGATGCATTGGTTTGGTCAAGAGGACCTACAACCTTTGCCATTAGGGTTCGAATCACCTTCTCAAGTTGAATGATCTTATTTCCACAGAGGGTGAACCCCTTATGAAAATAATACATTCTCTCATTTTGAGCTGCTACTTGCTGTTGAAGTGCTCTGATTTGTGCCCCCTGTGTAGCAATAATGGACTGATTATATTCCAATACTGCCACAATAGGTTTCAGCTGAGGATCCGTTAATAACATAAGTTGCAGACTAGCCTCAAGATCAACAAAGGTGTGTGGTGTTTGTGATCTATCACTGGCTGGAATTTCAGAAGTATAAACCTCTAGGCCCCTCTGTTCTTGGTTCTGGGGACCTCCAGAAGGTGCTTGCACACCCTCTGTTTCCATGGGTGTGGTCTTAATGATGTTGACACTGTCCTGTGCCTCTTATGCAGAAACAACAGTAGTGTCAGCCACAGAACCCATATGGACATTCTCTGTTGAGATGTCCACCTCCAAATTGAGGATGGGAGAGTCCTCAGTGGGTGCCCTTTGGATATTCTGTGCAGTAGTGTCCTCTTGCACAGGGACATTTGGCTCTTGTATGTGGGCTGAGGAGGAAGGAGCTCCTGAAGCCCTTCTTCTTTTGTATAGTATAAGTGGGGATGAGGGATTTACAGAAGGATCAGAGGGATTAATTGTATCATGAGGAGTGGGTTGGGGTCCTGGGGGTGAAGCAGTGATGTTAGGCTGAGCCTGCTCAGGACCATCTCCTCTGTTTAGTGGATTGATGCCCAACATTGCAGAAGGCAATGGGACATCTACACTAAAAAAATTAGCACTTGTTTTTAGAAGACGTTTTATTGTTGGTAAAGAGTGCCTATGGGAAACATGAATCCTTTTATGTACATTGAAATTACTGCAAGTTTTTGCAATAATTTCAGTCAAAAATCTAGGATACATAAAAAATTTCCCAAGTTTTAGTGCATGATGCCTTAACATACCCTGAAAAATCATATTAGAAAAATTAAACTGTTGGCCTGTAGATAAACATGCTAAGGCAGTGGCTATGTTTGAGGAAAATTCTGACCAACCATTTCTTTTAGGGCTCATGCATTGTTGAATAATACGTACAAGATATTTCCACTTAGGGGCAAAATGAGTTTTAAAGAACGTATAAGAATCAGTAGGGCCCCTATACCCTATAGCAAAAAGGCCTTCATGTAAGGAAGTAAGAGGAAGATCAGTTATACCTGTGGCATCTTGAAGATGCAAGTGTTGGCGTATGAGATCCTCAGTGATGGTGAGAGTGGTTCCATCAATCTTGGACGTCAAAGAAGTGACTCCATTAATGGTTTGAACAGAAGCATGGTTCCAAAATTGCTCTATATGAGATATGTAGATTGTGGGGTTTATGGTAAGAGCATGATGAATGTAGGAACTTTGAAGGAAGTCCATCATTTCGTGGAATGGTTGAAGGTCAGCGTGTTTGAGAGAAATGGGGAGACAGTTATGTTCTTTGACAAACTCCATGAATGATCAATCGGTGATTTTAGGGTTTTAGTGAAGTGTGTGTGAGTCGCTCAGAGAGAAAAGAAAGGGTGTGTAAGATATTTTGCAACTGGTAGTTTCAACTGAACGAAACTGGGACCTTTAAAGGTTTCGAAAATATCTAATCCCATGCACACACTTATGGAAGTTACCAAATTGCCCTGCACACTTTGACAAATCAAGTGAAACAACTAGCAGTCCGAGAAAATGAACTAGCAGCTTGAGAAAAGACTCAAGTTGTTAGTTGAAAAATAAGCAAATTCGAATGAAACAGTGTCTCCCCCTTAAACAAGCATATGAAATAGATATATTTTTCATAAAATAAGAAAGAATGATGAAAAACAAATTAATCCATATTAACCATGCCAATATTTGATACAAGGAAGGTGAATCTTCCTACATCAAATGGTTTTGTAAATAGATCAGCTAACTGATCATCAGTATGAATTTTGGTAACTTGGAAAAATTTTTTCTCATTACAGTCCCTTATAAAATGAAATCTTATGTCTATATGCTTGGTTTTGGGAAATTTCACTAGATTTTGTACAATGCTAATTGCACTTGAGTTGTCAATGTAAATAGGAGTGGATAGGAAATTCATACCATAGTCTCTCAGTTGATTCTGAATCCACATTACTTGGGAACAGCAGCTTGCAGCTGCTACATATTCTGCTTCTGTGGATGAGGTAGATACAGTTGTTTGCTTTTTGCACTGCCAAGAGACTAATCTTGCTCCTAGATACCGACATCCACCAGTTGTGGACTTTCTGTCAATGTTGCATCCTCCATAATCACTGTCAGAATAGGCTGTTAGTTCAAGAGGAGAGTCTTTAGGATACCAGAGGCCCAAATGTGGTTGGCCTTTGAGATATCTAAAGATTCTCTTAACAGTAAACAAGTGTGAGTCCTTTGGAGCTCATTGAAACCTGGCACAAACACAAACAGCAAACATTATATCAGGTCTAGAAGACGTGAGATACATAAGTGAACCTATCAAGGATCTGTATAGGTGAATGTCCACATCTACTCCATCTTTGTCTGCATCAAGCTGCTTGTGAGTGTCCATTGGAGTACTAGCAACTTTGGTAACTTTGTAACCAAACTTTTCCAGTATGTCTTTACCATACTTTGATTGACTTATAAAAAGCCCTGTAGGCTTCTGCTTGACCTGCAATCCTAGAAAGAAAGTGAGTTCCCCCATTGAACTCATTTGGAACTTTTTGTGCATTAATGCCTCAAACTCTTTGCACAGACTGTCATTTGTAGACCCAAAGATAATATCATCAACGTATATCTGAACAAGTAGAATCTCAGATTTGATGGACTTTGTGAACAAAGTTTTGTCCAGTGTACCTCTCTTGAATCCATTCTGTAGAAGGTATGATGACAGAGTGTCATACCATGCTCTAGGGGCTTGGTGGAGTCCATAGAGGGCTTTGTCTAATTTGTAGACTCTGTCTGGATACTTGTAGTCCTCAAATCCAGGAGGTTGACACACATAGACCTCTTTTTCAATTGTGCTATACAGGAAAGCAGACTTCACATCTATCTGATACACTTTAAATCCTTTGAAGCTTGCATAGGCTAGGAACAGTCTGATGGCCTCAATTCTTGCCACTAGAGCAAAGACATCATCATAATCTATTCCTTCTTCTTGAGTGTATCCCTGTGCTACCAATCTTGCTTTGTACTTGATGACTATCCCTCTCTCATCCTTCTTGTTTCTGAAAACCCATCTTGTACCAATTGCTCTCTTACCTTTAGGAAGATTAACTAGAGTCCATACATTTTGAATCTTGAATTGTAGTAGTTCTTCCTGCATTGCCTCAATCCAAGATGGATCTTTCAAAGCCTCTGATGCCTTTTTGGGTTCTAATTGTGACATGAAACAGGCATGTTCAAAGGCAGCTAGACTAAATTCTGGAACTGCTGATTCAGCATCAGTAGATTCTTTGTGAACCATTGTCCTTGTCTGCACAGGAGTGCGTGGATTACCCATTATCTGATTGAGAGGATGATACTTGTGAACTCTGAGTGTTGGCTCTCTGTCTGTTTGGAAGGAAGTTCCTAGATTTGTATCATCTCCATCAGGACCACTTGATGGTTCAGCTTCAGGAACAGGTTGACTGGAATCTGGGACTGTTTCCCTTTGTGATGGAGCTGTTCCCTCAGGACTTGGGATTGGCATTTCATAGTGTGGATTTGAATCATGTTGTGCATCCAGTACCTCTGGTGGGTCACAAGATAGAAGTGGTAAGACCGTATACTCATCCCAATGACCAGAATCTTCAACAGTCTGAAACGTTGTGCCAACAACTTGATCATTCGTGCTACCAGCATGAGAATATGTGTTGGCAGCTGCAACCCTGTTATCATCAGTTTCTGGATTATACTCAACAAAGCTCAGAGAATTAGTTAGTGAATCTAGATCAAACAACCAATCAGGACCAGTACCTTTGACATTTGCAGTGTTTTCATTAAATTCAACATTGGCACTCTCTACAATGGTTTTAGACACACTATTTTATACTCTATAGGCTTTGCTTTGTGTAGAGTATCCTACGAAGAAACCTTCTTCAGCCTTACTTTCAAACTTTCCTAAGTGAGTCTTAGTGTGAAGAATGGTGCATGAACAGCCAAAAGACTTTAGAAAGGCTATTAAGGGGACTCTATGATGGAATAACTCATATGGAGTTTTCCCTTGTGATTGAACAACCTGAACCCTATTCAGAACATAACAAGCTGTATTGACTGCTTCTGCCCAAAAGGTCATTGGCAGTTTGGAATCAACTAGCATGGTTCTAGCAGCCTCAATTAAAGTTCTGTTCTTTCTTTCAGCTACACCATTTTGCTGTGGTGTTCTTGATGCACTATATTGCCTAGCAATGCCTTTAGACTCACAGAAACTGTTTAGGATATGGTTTTTAAACTCAGTCCCATTGTCTGATCTAATCACCTTAACTTTTAAGTTGGATTAGTTTTCTATCTTAAGAATAAATGATTTAACTAGCTCAGCAGTTTCATCTTTAGACCTAAGAAAGTATACCCATGTGAATCTGGTGAAATCATCAACAATGACTAAACAGTAAGCCCTTTTATTCAAACTCAAAACAGATGTTGGAGCAAAGAGATCCATATGAACAAGAAGAAGAACAGATGAAATTGAATTTACTTCCTTGCCCTTATGAGAAGTTTTGTGTTGCTTGCCTTTAAGGCATGCTACACAATGATCATCACATATGAACTCCTTTTGTGGTAAACCTCTTACCAAATTCTTTTTGACCACCACATTCATAGATTTGAAGTTCATGTGACACATCCTTCTGTGCCATAGAGCAGACTCATTTGATGATGCTTTAGATATCAAACAACTTAAACCACTTGATTGGATTAAAAATTTGTGTCCAAACAGTAGACATTGTCTTTTCTTGGTGTTCTAAGTAAAATAAGATTTTCAAGAATTTTAAAATATTTTGAAAGAACAATGCACTCAGAATCTGTGAAGACAACAATATTTTGTTTATCACAGATTTGAGACACACTTAATAAATTGTACTTCAGCTGTTCAACATATAAAACATCATTGAAAAGCATATTGCCTGCTTTGACAGTACCTTTACCTGTTACCTTACCTCCCTTGGAATTTCCTCCAAATGCAACAAATTCACCTTCAAAGCCTTTGAAGTTTGACAAGCAATCCGAGTTGCCGGTCATGTGCCTAGAGCATCCACTGTCCAAATGCCATCTTGTTTTATGTTGTGACCTGTGGGTGCCCTGCACAAATAAAAGCTTAGTTAGTAGTGGAGTAAACCCAAACCAAGTTGGTTTTGGGTTGTCCTTGTGCATTGACATAACTAAACACTGTCTTTGACTTCTTATACTTAGTGAGATCCACTGATGGAATCTGTGGAGAGTATTTAGTTATCACATGAGGTATCCAGGTTTTTTGTCCATCCTTTGCAATAACAGTTTCAGATGATCAATTACCAGTCCCAGTTTTGAGCATAGCAATCTGAGCTGAGTCTGCAGTGCTAACAGCTTCAGAATTTGCATTAACAGTTTCAACTTTAGACTTGGCAGTTTCAACAGTTGTATCAACAGGTTCACCTGAGTTTTTGCCTTTAACACACCATATCTGTTTACACTTTGATTTTGGTTTTGCTAAAGCTTGTTTTTGGTGTGTGGACTGTTTTTTATTGATTTTTGAGAACCTGTGATCAACTGTTTTCTTAGGAACTGGTGCAACAGGTGGTTTGACCTTAAGATTTTTTGTGTTTTTAACAAATACCTGTTTCTGAACCACAGTCTGTTTTGCAACAGATGGTTTGTACAAGCAATGTCTAGCCAAATGGTTTTTCCTGCCATAATGAAAACATCTTTTGATTGTTTTGATTTGAGAACCAGTTTTATAAGACCATAACTGGTTCTTGTTCCTTTGATTTCCCCTTACCTACTATTGTTTGGGAAACTTTTGGACACCATGCTTTGGGCATGTGCAGATTGGAACAGTCTTACCCTTTTTATTACCTTTTGAGGAAGATGCAGTGTTATAGTTAGAAGGTATAGAAACCTGGGGAGCACCATGGCATACACTCATCTTCTCTTTTCCTTTCTTACTGGGGTTTGGGGCTGGTATAGGTACACTCATTGTTTTGTGTCCTTGCTCAACTTCTTTCCACTCACAGTCTTCATTTTTAATTAGATCTTCTTTAGAATCAGGACTGGTTTCTGGGACAGGATCTACAGTGGTCATAGACTCATCTAATTGTTGATTAACAAGCCTATCAGAAACTTCACTCATTGGATGAATGTATTTGTTGTTGTATGGAGGTGGAGTGGCTTTGTATCCTATACCTTCTTTGGGATTGAGCTGAGATTTTATCCTATCTTTAAATTGAACTTCCATCAGGTGTTCCAGTTTTTTATTTGCCAATTTGAAATATCCTAGATCTATATTAACAGATTCTAGTTTCTTATTAGAATCTAACACCTTTTGTTCAGCCTCATCTAATTTCTTATTTAGGGACTCTATTTTCTTATTCAGCTCCTTTTTCTCCCACTCATGATATGTTCTATCATGTCCCATTTGAATCTCTTTATCCTTATAATCATTGATCTGTTTTTCAAGATCTTCTACGGCCTGCATGTACTCATATCTCCTTTCCTCCATCTTAGCTAGAGTTTTGCACATGCTCTCATTATGATCTCTGTACTTTTTAACCAAATTTTTGCATGTTTGAGAGCAGAGTTTAGCATTTACCTCAGATGGTAATTCAGTGGAGATGACATTTGATGTTTCTGCCATTAGAGCTTGATTTTGAAATTCTTCCTCTGTCTGATCACTCCAGTCAAACACATTGTCTTCTTGAGAGACAAGTGCTTGTGATGATAAAGCTTGATTAGTTTGCTGCGGTCTTGGTGGTTGTTGACCTTGGGATCTGCATTCTCTGGCAAAGTGGCCAAGCTTGTGACATTTAAAGCATTCAACTTTTGATTTAGCAAGTACTGGTTTCCCTTCTGATCTGGCTTGAAAGTTGGATCTGCCAGTTCTTTTCAGAAACCTTTTAGCCCTCATAGTCAACATTGCATGCTGCCATTTCAAATCCATCTCTTCTAGATCATCTGGATGAATCTGTTCTAAATCTTCAGCATTTAGAGCAAACAGTCCATCATTGGCAACAAAAGATTCATGATGAATTTCAGTAGAGTTACCATCAGCACCTGAGAAGGAATCACAACAGTTACATTTATCAGACAATGCTGATGACAGTAGAGCAGTGTTATGATTATAAGAAAAGGATTTCTTTTTAGTTTCAATCTCAGTTTCAAACACTTTCAGATTGTTATACAAGTCATCCAACTCTATTTCATCAAGAGTGTATTTGGTTCTCCATTGAGCAGCATAGACTGTCCATTCATCACCAAGTGATCGAAGGAATTTTCTGTTGACTTCATCTTGATCCAAGCTGACTTTGGCATTCTCCAATTCACTGATCAATTTATTAAACCTGTCAAACATTTGAGTAACGTTTTCATTCTTACCACCAGAAAAGTTTTCATACTGCTCTTTTAAAAGATCCTTTTGATTTCTCTTGGTGCTAGCATTACCAACAAATCTTTTCTCTAAAGCAATCCAAAGAGAATGAGCAGTGTAAAACTTTTTAAACTGGTGTTGAAAAGCATTAGGAATGGCTATTTGTAAAAGTGTAAGAGCTTTTACTTCATTCATTCTAGCCTTCCTTTCAGGTTCAGTTTTTGGAGGAGTTTTGATGGGTTTGCCCTCATCATCAAGTTCGAGATCAACTACAGGAGGAAATTCAACAGCTTCCCATATGGCATACGCAATGAATTGAATATTATGTTGAATCCAGAGTTTCCACATCTCAAACTCAGTGGGTTTGAGCATAGGCACTTTGAGTCCTTGCCCAGATCCACTACTGCTATTATCAAATTCCATTGCAGAAAATTAAAATTGTAAAAGAAAGCTTCTGATTTGGAAAACAAAGAAAAACCTGTCTCTGATACCACTTGTCAGGATCAAAATTTACTACCTAATATTAACTGGTTTGAATTAATCAGAGTATAAACCAATAACCTTGTATTGAATCAAAGTCAAATTAAGAAGTTTGCGGAATAACACTTAACTGTTTTAAAGGAAAACTTTCAAAACGAATAATCACATAAACACAATCAATAATCAAAAGTCATTTGTATTGACAAACTCAACGATTTACAATCACCTCTAATCTGTTTGATTAGACGAAGAACACAGATTATTCTTAGGGTTTTACAACCTTAGAGGCTTATGAAAACTTAATCAGAAAGACAAAATTACAACTGAATAAACTTGTACGTGCAGACTTACAATAGAAAAACCTATTCTATGTATATATATATTGCTTGCTGATTTGTTTCCTTGACAAACTCTGATTTCTCTGATAGTAGATATGCTTGAATCTTCAAAATATATCTTTTCCTGAAAATCAGCACTTTCTGTTTATTGAGCTGTTGAACAGCTTGTAGTCTATCTGTTGAGCAGCTTGAGTTTGAACACTGGCAGCTTGACTTTTTAAACTAGCAGCTCGAACTTCTTTAACTAACACCTTGAACTTTGTACTTACACAGAAAATCTACTTACAGTTTGAGAAATCTAACTAACAGCTTGACATACTTAGAATATTTCCCAACATATGTACCTGAAACAGAATAATAGAAGCTGAATAACAAAATCGTTATTCATGTCAGGCATTATTCACGTCTTACAGTTTTTACTTTCTGTTATTTAATTTTATAATGTTAAAATTATTCATCTTATTAATATTATTCTAGCAAATGCTTTGTTAATATGATACCCGAAAGAGAATCACAGAAGCAACAGCAAGCAGCAAGACGATAGAAGCAGCTACCAGAAGCAACAACACCAGTTTTTTTTAAGAGAATGAGTGTTTTTTTTTAATCAGAAAGATAGACTTAGATCAGAAATGTAGTGGTTTTTATAACAGCTATTGGAGCTGATTGGGGAAGGGGAAGAGATTGTTTGGGGAAGGGAAAGAAATCGTTTGGGGGGATGATTGCTGCAGCAGTAGCAGAGTGAAGCTGCAGACTGCAGTAGCATGCTACAATACTGACATCTGTTTACTTTTTGTTATTAAATTTTAATTTCTGATATTTTTTAAATTTGTTGCATTATAAAGTTGTACATCATGCAATAAAGACTTGTAAGTCTTAAAATTCAAGGTTGTGTTATGTTCGATTGTACTTTATGCATTATAACTTCTGAGCATCTAACTGTGTTGGTACACCCTGTGTGACGATAGCAGTCTAAGTGATCTAACATTTTGGTTAAAGTAATATTCAAAGTATTGAGAATTAACGAGTGTTTGATATACATGTTTAAATATGTTTGACAGTTATTGATTGTATGTTTGAACTTGATGTAACGTATTACAAGAAGTCCAAACATAAAAGTTCAAAGATAAATTCAAGCATAAGTTGAATACATAAGTTTCAATACTAAGTTAAACATGTGAAAAAGTAAATTCGAATAATCTAAGGACTAAGATTCGAATCTAGATCAGATTCGAATGAGTCTCTTAGGTAGATTCTGTTAGGCACAAAAAGGCCTCAGTCAAACCTGTTCTACATCTGAGGGGGAGATTTATAATCAAACCTGTTGATGCATTTGAAGGTTGAATTTAAGGCCTGTCATATGTCTTATTGAAACCTGAAAATGATTTGCAATATCAGTCTAAAGCTGTTCTATATGTTGCATGTGTTGCAACTAAGACAGTTTGTCCAAGCTGCTCTGTCTGCTGAACAGGCTGGACATAAACTGTCTACGCTGCTCTACACTGTTGAGCAGCTTGGGCAATTTTAAAGTGTTCTGTTCTTTGTGAAACAGAACTGTTCTTTGTGAACAGGCTAAACACATTTATGGATCTGTTCCAAGTCATCATGTATTGTTTTATTACAAGATCAAGTTTAAAACAAAGTCCAGAGACAAAGTGGAAAACAGAAACTGCTTTTAGGTGTGCTTAGTTTGCAGACGATAGCTCGGTGACAGAGCTCTGCCCGCGTGCGGGGCCCGCCCCGGTGCTGATGACACGCATGCATTATGCCTCTTACTGGAGGAGCGAGTCTTAGAATTAGGATCATGGCAGTACAGTGGGTATTCGATGAAGAGAAGGAGTGATATATCCCTCACTAGCGCTCATGTGGTTCTGGTGTGAACTGCAATATTCACAATGACCTAGAGAGGTCTGTTAGAGGCAGCATATTGATGCGCAGTAAAGATCGAGCGCGCAAAGTGGATTCATGTCGAGAGCTTAGTATTGTAGCCGCGGAGTATAGGTTACCGTTGAAGCGCAGAGATACATGTTGTCTATCATAAGCGAGCATATGTACTGTCTATCATGACTACTTGTAGTGACGCGGTGGCGACCACTTGGGATGATGCGAAATTGGTATGCGTTCATGGGTTGTATGTCAGCGAGTTAGTAAAGCATAGCAAAGTAAAAAAGACACAAGTTTTGCACATGTGAAGACAAGTCTGCTTTTTTCAGAACAAGTGCAGAAAAGGTTTATGTTGTCTTTTTCAACAGACTTCTCCTTTTTCATTCCGTCCAATGAAGATGTTTCTCTTAGATCCTCTGAATGGGTATAAAAGGAAGCTTCTAAGGACAGAAAGAAGTGTGAAGAAAGCTAAGTGCTGAAACCAAGAGTGAACGTGCAAGTGTGATTTTCATGCATGCAAGCCTTCTGTGTAAATCAGTATCTATGTGTCTAAGCTGTTTTACATAAGCTGTTCCCTTAAGTCTTGTAAACACAGTGAGTGCTTCTTAGTGAGTGTATTCATTGTATACTAGTTTGAGTTCGTCTTAGACTAGTGAACATACTGTTGTATCTGTCATCTCAGCTTGAACTATTCCGCATTCAAGCTTGTTTGTAATTAAAAAATTGTTGATAATACATACAAACATTGAGAAAATAGTGTGTAGTTTGTAAATAGCTGTATTCACCCCCCTCTACAGCTTAAAGCTATATACTTTAGGAACCTCTCGGGACCTACAACTGGTATCAGAGCAGTTTAGAGTGTGTGTCATTCTAGATCTCTCATTCTCCCAAGTTTCCATGTACAACAGTGCTGCAAATTCTTCTTACTATGACAATGGCTCTATGGGCAAACCTCCAAAATTTAATCATCAAAACTTCTCTGGTTGGAAGTGCAGAATGATGCTCTATTTAGAGAATCTGGATGTACAACTGCCAGAGATAGTGATTGAGGGTCCCTATGTGCCAACCTCTGTTACTACCATAACTCCAGCGGTTGAAGGAGCTGCTCCTGAAATCAGGACCTTTGAGAAAGCTAAAGCTCAATGGTCTGATGAAGACAAGAGACTGGTGGCTCTGGATGCAAAGGCCAGAAACAATCTGGTCATTTCTCTTCCTAATGATGTGTTCAAACAGGTTGAGAAAATGAAGACAGCAAAAGAAATGTGGGATACTTTGTGTACTGTCTATGATGGACCCACAATCACACTGGACAACAGGATCAACAATCTTGTTAGAGAGTATGAACTTTTCTTTGCTAAACCAAAGGAGACTCTCACTGAAACCTACACCAGGTTTACTGCTTTAGTGAATGATCTCAAAGCTGTTGGGATCACTAAGGACAGTCTCACCCTGGTAAATAAATTTCTGGACATTCTACCTGAAGAGTGGAACTACTTCTCAACAATTC
>JAANYP010003721.1:0-17826 GCA_020465985.1 Centrapalus pauciflorus
GTCCCAATGCAAGATGATGAAACCTTAGATGATTACCTAAGAGGGTTTGTGGTCAAGCAAAATGAAAGGAAGAGGAAAATGCCAACAGGGCATTCAAAGGCTGAGCATAGAAAGTTCTTGATCAATTTTGCCTTTTCAGCTGGTATTCCAAAGAAGATGGCACAGTCCATGAGTACAGAGAGGCTGCAAGACATCCATGTCAAAGAGATGGAAAAACGTAAGGTAGCCAAAGTCTCCCAAGAAGTCCAAAGTCAACAAGAACCAGTTCAAGCGGTATAAGTAATGATCAAGCTGGTGTGAGTGATCCTACTCCTTCTGTTCAAGCTGCTGCCTCTAATCCTCAATCAGATACATTTTCACAGGCAAAGCTTGATCAGGTTAAAAGGATACTGTTTGAGCATCAGCTTCAGAAGGTGATGAATATTGAGAAGTCCTTAGACCAGCATGACTTCACAAAACCTCTTATTAATTACTGGTATGCTAAGCCAATGGACAACATTGACTTAAGATATCAATTTGTAGTAAGAACGGAATCTGGTCCTGAGGAAGAGTATAAGAGCTTAATGCATATAGTCCAAGGGATGACCAGAGATGAGCTCACAAGAATGCATCATGTTGGGTCTGTAACCCAAGTTAGATCCTCTCTTCCACAAGTAAAGCAAGTTATCAAAGATCTGAAGAGCATTTTTGATCCTGAGTCAATAAGGAAAGATATAGAAGATGCCAAGGAGATGAAGATTGCACAAGTTGATCTGTTTGTCAAATCAAAGACTTACAGACTCAAATTTGCAAATGGATCCGGTATGTACTTCAATTTTGAATTTTATGATCTTCCAAAGGCTTTGTTACTTCAGATGAGATCAGTGAAAATATATTGTGATAGAGAAGATCTGAAGAAAGAATTTTTAAAGGCAGTTAATCAGAAACTTGCACAATTGTAAGTTTTTTTTTTTGAAAGCCTTGGTTTGTAAATAACAGTTTACTTGGTTTTATTTCCTTATTTGTATAGAACTTAAAGTCTTATGTAAAGAATTTAAGTTAGGGGGAGATTGTTGGGAAATATTCTAAGTAGTTCAAGCTGTTAGTTAGATTTCTCAAACTGTTAGTAGATTTTCTGTGTAAGTACAAAGTTCATGCTGTTAGTTGAAGAAGTTCGAGCTGCTAGTATAAAAGTTCAAGCTGCTAGAGTAAATTCATTCAAGTTGCTATGTATAAGCTGCTAAGTGATTCAAGCTGCTCAACAGTTTCATAAACAGAAAGTGCTGATATTCAGGAAGAGATATTTACACGAAGATTCCAGCATATCTACTATAATTGAGAAGTCAGAGTCCTTCAAGGAAACAAATCAGAAAGCATTATAAATACATATAATATGTTTTTCTATTGTATTAAGTTTCTGCACGTTCAAGTTTGTAATTGCTTTTTGTTTAAACTTTCATAAGCCTCTAAGGTTGTAAAACCCTAAGAACAATTTGTGTTCTTCGTCTAATCAAACATATTAGAGGTGATTGTAATCATTGAGTTTAGCAATACAAGCAATTTTGTTTATTCAAGTATATTTATTTGTTATTGATTCTGAAAGTTTTTCTTAAACAATTAAGTGTTATTCCGCAAATTCTTAATTGGACTTTGATTCAGTAGAAGATTATTGGTTTATACTCTGATCAATTCAAATCAGTTAATCTTAGGTAGTAACATTCAGATCCTGACAAGATTCTTTCGAATCCCCGGTACCAACAAAACATTACACAAAACAACTATTTTTCCGGAACTAAAACATAAACAAACTTCACCACGTCCCACAATAGAAGCTATTGACTCGTTCCCCATGTGTAAAACCGAACCATTATTAACCGGGTCAAACTTTCGAAACCATTTCCGATCTTTAGATACATGAGTAGTAGAATGATTGATCAATCATAGATACATAATTATCACTATGATTAACACTAGTATAAAAAACATCAAGAATATCACCTTGATTTGGTTTCGGGTCTTGGTTTCGAGAACCATTTCCCTTGCTCTTACTAGCACCTTGCTTGTTCTTTCTATTGTTCATACCAACACGACAATCGCACTTGAAATGTCCATCAAGACCACACTTCCAACACACCTTTTTAGGTTTCTTGTTTGGAGTGTCATTGGTATCCTTAAATTTTCTTTTAAAACCAGACTTGGTATCCTCTTTGTTTTCAACCATATTCACCTAAGATGGTTCAACAATATTCTTGCCCTTATCATTGTCACTTTCATGCGTCTGAAGAGATTCTTCTATGCGCAAATGACTACCAAGTTGAATCAACGTCACCTCTTACTTGTTGTGATTTAAAGTCTGTTTATAATCCTTCCAAGATGGTGGTAATTTATCGATGATACTTGAAATATAATTAGACTCATCCATTTTAAGATCGTGTTGTGCAAATTGTCCAAGTATACGAAGCAATTTGTTATATTGCTCCATCATCGGCCGAGTTTCAACCATTTTATAATTATTAAAATCGCTAACAAGAAATTTCTGACCGTTTCACTTGTCTAGATGGCCAACTACCTAACGGACTAAGAAGAAGCCCCAAATACTTGGATTCGAGTTGATTCAATAATTCTTTGGCAGATCCAACATTCTGATAAATATCGAAAGAAATCGATCATACCATTTAAGATGTGTCCACGACAGATGTAGTCATCGTTTTCCCATTTGTTTCGCTTCCTCGTCATCTCCACCATTTCGTTCTCAATGATTTCTGGCATGGGAGTGCTCAAAACGTACACCACCTTCAATGTCGTGAGAAGAAAGTGCATCTTCTTTTGCCACCGACGGAAGTCTTGACCCTCGAAATTATTGTTGTCGATTGTTGGGGTATTCGGGTTTGGTAAGAAACAATAAGAGTAAAATCGTTGGCCTTGGATATCTTATGATCATGAAAGTTCACTTTTCGACAACAATAATTTGCCCAAAGCCGGGTATCCAAATTTTGTTGTGGGATAATACACAAGAAGATTTCTTTGCACTGGACTTGTCATTAAACAAAGTTTGTATATATAGGCATGTTGGCAGTTAACCACCATAAAGCCAAAGGTTGTAACCACCACCATAAAGCCAAATGTTGTTACCACCACCATAAAGCCATAGGTTGTAATTAACCACCATAATGCCAAAGGTTGTAACCACCATAAGGCAAAAGGTGGCCAAAGGTTGTAACCACTTTATTATAAAATTACACTTTCAGGCCAACCTTATACAAGTGTGTACTCCACACCCCAAAACTTGTTATAGGTCCAACCTGAATCAACTACCGGTTACAGATTATGCTAAAATATTAACAAAATCTAAAACATGGAAATCATATTTGAAATTTAAAACTACACAAAATTAAACTACCATATCAAACCTCAAAACACCAATCATTATACCGAAAACGCAAGTTATTCGTGTGGCGGAGGCATTCATTAAGAGAGGGTGAAGGGTAGAGTACAATAAGAATTAATATACAGAAGTGGTGAAGAAAATGTCGTAGCCGACCGAGGGTGGTGGTAGTGGGATGTCCGAGGTGTTTAGAGTCGGGGTTCAAGTCGGAGCCAAAGGTGGAGAAAACGGAGTTGGGGTTGGTGAAATGAACATAAACAAAACCCAAAAAAAGTACGAACCAGATCTGGAGCCAAGCGTGGTTTGATGCCTTGAAGCAGAACCGAAAAACGAGTACGAAGAAGAACCTAGAAATCGAAGCTCAGGCCTGGTTTAAAAACCTCAAAACCGATCACAAAATCTAAATCTTGTTTCAATAGTACGACGAAGAGTGGCAGTTGCAGATGATGCTAATCGTGGAAGTAATGGCAGTTGCGGAGGCATGACTTTGTTCTTCATGGCCATGTTGAAGAAATGTGGAAGATGGCCAGAAACGGTTCCATTGAAGATGGCCAGAAATGTTGAAGATGAATGGCCAAAGTTGAGTTGAAGATGAATGGCCAAATGTTAACCACATTTCATGCCCATTTAAAATGGTTTTTGTTTCGTTTTATTTATTAATAACAATAATAATAATCGTCATTATGTATCATGTACATATTACTTCCACATGCAATTCTAATGATCATAAAAATCATAGCACAAACATTGAATCCACATTTCGTAGAATATCAAATGAAGATATAGTAGCACATAAAACATCAAGTATACACATTATGGAGTAGGGGTATTTACTCAAAGATATTGGTGCCTTCACATATCTTAAGTATCACGCTTAAGTCTCGAACTCGCACCTCGACTACGAGTGATCTTCGCGGATTTGGGTATAAGAATAAAAAGAATGAAGAAAGCCTAAGATATACCAAATACCACTGGCAGTGTACCAATCGTAAATAGTACAGCTTGAAGCTGACCTCGGGAATTTTCGATCACAGGGAACGGCGATATGGAAACGAGATACCGATACTAGGACATTTTAATGTAAACTTTGATGTAAAACCGATTCATGAACACATTTTATTAATCTCAGAAAATCAAGTATGAAGTTCTCTAGCATTTCCCAATTTATTAAATTAATATAATATGTCTTTTACTTGTAAGGTCACCACGTCTACGAATCTGATCTTGACGCGACGCCGTCCAACGAGTGCGGAATCCTCGTTAGATGCTTAACCATTTGATCACGCACGGAAAACGGAGCCGAACATAATGATAGCCGATGTAATAAACGACCCCACACGGTGTATTGCTCCAAGAAAACTCTCTGAAAACTTTCTAGCTCGCACGTGCACTTGCGAAGCAATGAAATTCATAATTCTCAAAGATTATGAAATAATACTGGTTAAGTTCTGATTAAACTAGATAAGTTCATTTAGGCTTAAGCCCACGAACTTAATTAAGTTCAAGCCCAACACCCTACAAACATAGCTCCACTAAGTTCGTCTGGGGTGGGTTAAGTTCGTCGCTTTACCCTTAGAACTTATCTTCACATCTTAGATTTTAACTTCACAGTCTAGAACTTAACTTCACAGTCTAGAACTTATCATGCAAATGTAGAAATCATACACAATCATGAACTAGCACATATGACTTGTATTCATAAAGCCCCATCTATTACATTTGACTATCTATTACACATCTAGACTGCTATCGTGTCACACGGTGACCAATAAACTCCCCCTCGATGATAGCTTCTAGTTAGATAGTCAATTGTCTACAGAACTACGATTATTCAAATTACTACCTGCATGAAGTCCTTGCTCAACACAAACCTTCACAACTCTCTGATATATCCTGCCTTCAGATATTCAGCCTTCATGATAGAAAATTGGCTGAACATGAAGCTTCTGCAGGTCATCCCGAGATAGGTTTATGAGATGCAAGGGATCATATACCTTCAAAATAACTTTTTCATCTTGACCTTCCATTACCGCCTCGGCTGTCTCGTTGTCGACATACCACCACTTCATATTACTTAAAACATCCTGTGGCATCGACTTTAATGGAACTTTCTTCAAACATTTGACTGGCTTATAGTACATCTTCATCCAAGGTCCACCTTTCAATGGATCTTTCCTCGTCTCATCCATGACTCGCATTCCAGTCCTTGGCTTTAGCCTTTCAAACTTCCTAGATCGACCTTGCCTATGAATGATTTTAGCAATAACTTCAGCGTAGGGGTCGTCTCCGATGTTAATCAGTTCTTTCCGTGCCAAGGATTTCACTTCACACTTTGGCAAAGAGTTGAAGTCTCTTAGCCTTCTTCTGAGGTACTGTAGCCCATCCTTTCTTTTCAGAATAAAAAGCTGCAGTTCTCTATCAAAGAACCATCTAAGGATACAACCTGACATTTTCCCCGGACTTGGCATCCTCATCTTCACCTTTATAGCCAAGTCCTCTTTGTTTTCCTCTTCCCTAAACCATAATTTTCTTTTCTCTTCTTTTGTAAGCTCCTTGTCCGGTCTATCAATATTTGATTCATCATGTAGAGCTAATCTAAGCCCTTGTATGTCAATCGGACCCTGATCTTCAATATATACTCTTATGTAACCGGTTGCTTCTGTATTACTATCTCATCTGCTTCGTCTTCTTCATCCATCAATACTTCATCATCTGAATTCCAATCATGAACTTCTTCTGGAACAAACTCACCTTCCTTAAGGTCTTCCTGATCTAAATCGTCTTCAAAATCAAAAATCACATCCTCATCATCTAATCCGGCCAAGGCTCCTATCATTCTTGTTCAATAAACTCTGAAGCTTTGGGAGCCTTGCCTTTTCCCTGATCAGCTCCTGATCCTGATGATCCAGGCTCCCCCTGCACATCAGCTTGCTGAGCAGTCTCTTGTGAAAGATATGCTAACTCACTGTCCTTTTGTTGAGCATTCGGGTCACCTCCTTCATCATCTCTCTGTCTCCCCCTTAACTCATCACCCTTACAACTACTCTTCCCCTGAGCTGTAAGATCTTTTAATATTTGCTCCATTAGAGTCTGAAGAGTTATTATTTGGTGTTGTTGAGTAGCCACTGTTTGTTCTAATTTTGCATTTTGTAGATCTAAATGAGCATTATGTTATTGAAGCTCGGTGACTACCCTTAAGAGTTGGAGATGTTTTGGTCCATTTTTAAAAGATTTTTAGGTGTTTTGGTATATTTTAAAGTTTTAAAAGTGTTTAAAATAATTTTCCAATCATTTAGAAACTATTTTTAGGCCAAAAATCTGCTAGTTAATTCTGGACATTTTCTGAAAATTTATAACTGCAATAATTCGGACCTCACACTGTTGTATTTCGGACCAGTTCGGACCCCAATCCGGACCAATTCGGACCATAGTTCGGTCCACTTTGGACCATACTTAGGTGACCTTCGGACCATATATTCCCCACTTCGGACCACACTTCGATCCCATCCGAACTTCGGACCCTCCAAAGTTCAGATAAGGAAAGTTTAAAACACTTATTTTAACTTGTACTTTCATTTCGGACCATCTGAATCCGGTCCACATCCGAATTCAGTATTTCCTTCTTGAAAAATTTTTCCAAGTGTTCATCCGCAGTGTATACTGCTCATCCGAATTCGACCCATCCGAATTCGGTTCTCCTGATCTTGATCCATCCGCATTTGCTTTCTTCCGAATTCATTGTTCATCCGAATTCGACCCATCAGAATTTGGTCCATCCTTTTCATTGGTCAATCAGGTCTAGGTTCCATCCGAAGTAACTATATATCGAATTCGGTCCCAACCAAAACAACTGTTCACCCGAATTCGGTCTAATCGGAACTCATTATTTGAGCCGAATTTGTACCATCCAGGGTACTGTTAATCTGCAGTTCAGCCAATCCGAATCAAGTTTCCACCTTCAAGATCTCATTCTTCCATATCAGCACCCTATATCATGTCTCGAGAAGCCCTTGTCCTCAGATCCGAGAACAGACCACCTGTTCTGTATCCAGATGAGTATGAGCAGTGGAAGTCCCGATTTCTAAAGTTTGTCGGTATGTAACCCAATGGCAACCTTATGCTCCAATCAATTTCTGAAGGCCCAGTTACATATTATCGGGAAATTGCTGCTAGACCCGAAGTTGACCCACCTGTACTCGCATCCAAAGTTGAACGCGAACCTGCCAATGATGTAGAGCGAGACAGACAGCATGCTGACAAGAGGGTTGAATATCTGATCTACCAAGCCCTGCCCACTGATATCCTTGTAGGAGTAGACAGCAAAATGTCCGCTAAAGAGATGTGGGATGAATTAGAGGTTCAAATGCTAGGGTAGACTTAAATGACAGAGCCAAAATTCAGGAGGCGAAGGCAAAGTTTACCGAATTCAGGGCCAAAGACGGGGAGTCGCTACAGGCCACATTTACTACATTCTGTGAATTTCTGAATGAACTTAACAAACTGCACATCAAGAAAGACAAGGATGACATCAACATCCAGTTCTTTGCTGCCTTAGCCCCCGAGTGGCAAATTGCATGCCGGGTAACGCGTCGAGTTTTGGAAATCCCAAATGTGTCTATCAATGTGGTGTTCAAAGAATTGAAAATGTATCAGGGTGACGTTGACCATCAGAAGCAGATGGCCAATCAGCTAGCATCCTTGTTACTATCTGCTAATACGGGCATGAAATCCACTTATTCTCTGGCCTTGCTCTCCAACAAGAATATTTCCACTGCATCTTATACTCAAGGTTCATCATCATCCTAGTGTCGATATGCTTCTCCACCGCGTGAGATAATGGATGAAGAAGAAGCGAAAATTCAGGATCAAATAGCCTTATGGACTAATCGTCTACAACAACGATGTTTTTCCAATAAGACTAACAATCAGCTCCGCTACGACACCGGTCCGTGGAGGTATTCAAATGACAGACGAGATGACAGAAGGGATGATTATCGTAGGGATGATTTTCGAAGAGATGACAGAGATGACCGACGATATGACGATAGACGGGACTATCGGGATGACCGCCGTTATGAAAGGCGAGATGATAGGAGAGATGATCGCAGGGATGATCGACGCGATTATGACCATAGGGATGATCTCGGGATGATAGACAAGATGATCGACGTGACGATCGAAGGGACTATGATCGTCGGGACAACAGACGGGATGATAGTAGGGAACCTCGCCGTGCCGACAAGAGGCCGGTGGAGAGGAGAGATGAGAGGCCGAGAGCAGAAGAGCCTAAAGGAACCGAAGAATGTCTGTGCTACAAGTGCGGCAAACCAGGCCACTTTGCTCGGGAGTGCAAGAACAAGTTTGAAAGAGACATCGGTTTTTATGAGCGGAAGCTGGAAGCCGCCAAGAAGAGGACGGATGCTATGGCTCTCGTTGCCCAAGAAGATTATTGGGATGCAGAGGATACTGATGATGAGGACGACAAAGGCAAGAATTGCTACATGGCGGATCGTCTGGGATTGGATAACTATGCTACATCAACCGATTCAGATTCAGACACTGCTGCTGAGGGGGAGACACCACAAAATCCACCAGCATGTCTGATGGCCAGATCCGACAATCCAGAATGTTCGTCATCAGATTCTGAGGGACGTGAGGTACATTCCTTTTACATTCCAAAATATGTAAATGATTTATCTGTACATAGTGATACATATACTTGATTTAGAAGCTAGTTTAAATGCTGAAACAGAAAAGTGTGTGCAGGCTGAACATCTAGCCCAAACATTAAAAGAGTCATCTGAGTTATATCAATCAAAGTGGTTAACTAATCATAATGTGATAAAACAGATGCTAATTGAAAAAGCTAGATGTTCAGGATAGGAATACGTACCTAGAATCTTGTATGGATAGGTTATCTAATGAAAAGCTCTCATTAAAAGAAGAAATATCTGTTCTATCAAAACAATTAGAGACGGTAAGTATGGAAAACATAGACAACTTAGAAAATACAAAATGTTAGAAGAAGAAAGAATAAATTTGTACTCTCGAATAAAGACCTTTGATGATGAATTTTTAAAACGGGATTAAACTGAACAAACTATTCATTTAAACCAGCCTAAAGAGACTAGGTTTACCATTCTAAGCAAGGAATTGGTTTTAAAAATCCTAAGTATTTGGAAAAATGCTCAAAAAGTTTTACCTCTGTTTTATGACATGAGTTACTTGGGTGCTGGGCTTAAATCTTTCTTTTTTGAGTCATCAAAAGAAGTTTTAACCCAAGAGGATGAGAAACGCATTGAAAATAAAGAAAAATAAATATCTTTTTAATATGAAGAACTAAACGAGAGTTATCCTCATAGAGTACCCACTCTAGAGGAAGATGTCTTGTCTAGTTATTCTGAAGCCGAAATGAAAGCAGAACCTGTAAAACCAATCCCTCACCTTTACATTCCTACAAAAGTTCTTCAACATAAAGTTAAAGTGTTAGAAAAGGAATTAAAGTCAACTAAAAAAAAAGCTCTTGATTTTCAAGAAGCTCTTCTTAAGAGTGAGGAAAAATTGGTAAATCAAAGTTTTCAACAATCTGTAGAATTAACTGTCCATAGAGAAAAATTTGACATGGTTTCTCAAAGATTAAAAGATCATTTAAAAGAGCCAAGAGTTTCTCGTCCTACCAAAATCCCACCCGTGTCATCTAACAAAGGAAAAACTATATTTGAAAATTCTTCTATCAGTTGTAAAGGTGAGTGCTCAAAACCTTTTAAAGTTGAGGTTTCGAAGAAGACTCAGATTCAATCCAAGTCTTCTAAGAAACCCACTCACCAAGAAAAAGAAAAACCTTTAAAGTCTATGTCTTCCATGCGTACTGACTCTCGTCGTTTTGTTCCTACAGATCATTTGAGAAGAGTACCAAAAACAACCATGCAAGATTTTACGAGTTCTTTTGTGAAGAAGGTTGTTATGCCAATTGATTTTGTTTCTAGAGATAGGTTGCATGTAATCTCTGAAAACAATATTTGTAATGATGTAACGAATTCTACTCCTTGTTTGAAGTATTCTTTTGGTGACTTGTTTAAATTATGTCCAACTCGTTTTAGACGCCAATTTCTTGAAATGAATGCTTTTGTGCCATATCCTGCTATAAGAATTCGTAAAAAGAAAATAAAAAATGTTGCATCATCGGCCATCACGAAAAATGAGACTTGTACTTTGCCTAGGCCCAAAACCAAAGCAAAAGTCCAACAAGCCTCAAAAAGTCGAAAACGGAAGGTAATTTCATCGCATAAGGTTCCAAAGCCTAATAAATCCAATTTTCAATGGATTCCAAAAGGCTATGCATCTGGACCATACATGACTGCAAAATGGGTTCCTAAAACTGCAAACGTGCCATATTCACCTCGAACTCCTAACCCAAAAGGATCCATATTAAGATGGGTACCAAAGTTGTGTGATCTTAATGCAGATGGTTCTTGGTTACTACAGATCAAGACCCGTACTTCAATGAATTGGCTTCTAGTTATCATAGACTAGGACTCGTTCTTCTGCTTTTCGGTTGTGCTTAAACCGACACGTTTGGCTTCTGTGCACATAGCTCAGGACCCGGTCTAAATTCATCATGTTTTCTGAACATCTCGGTTCAGAACACGGTTTGATTGTCAATATAAGATGGATCTGTTTGAATGCTTATAGATTTTCATTATACGTATTTATTTGTTTTTCAGGCAAAATCCATCTGGTATATGGATTCGGGTTGCTCCAAGCACATGACCGGGAGAAGAGAATTGCTGTCCAACGTAGTTGAACAATACTGTGGGACGGTAAAATTCGTAAACAGTCACCAGGCTCACATAAAAGCATACGGGGATTTAGTCTTACATAATATAGTCATCAAGGATGTTGACTATGTTGAGGGATTATCACATAATCTGTTTAGCATAGGACAGGTCTGCGATAAAGGATTAGAAGTAACGTTTAGTGCTAAGAACTGTAGTGTTAAGAGTATGGATGGCAAAGAAATTTTATCTGGTTCCCGTAACTCTAACCTCTACACCATAGATGTAGCTAGCTCATGGTTAAGGATAACATCTGCCTTCTATCAAAAGCCTCGTCAAAAGACTAATGGTTGTGGCATCGTAGGCTATCTCACTTAAACTTTGAAAACATCAACAAGCTAGCTGCTAAACTACTGGTGAAAGGACTCCCAGAACTGAGATATGAAAAAGACCATCTGTGTGGAGCATGTGAGAAGGGCAAGATGAAAAGATCATCTCACAAACCAAAACCCGAACCATCAACGAAGAGAGTGTTGGAGTTACTTCATATGGACTTATGCGGACCGATGCGGACCCAAAGCATAAATGGAATGCGATATATGTTGGTTATCGTTGACGATTACCCACGATAAACCTGGGTTAAGTTCTTGCGATCCAAGGATGAAACAAGAGCCAATCCCCTTGTTCCTAACCTATACCCGTGTTCTTATTCTTACTATTGTTCACGTTGTTATGCTCTGTGACTGCCGTTTTAACGGATCCTTCACATCAGAGAACTGTTGAACTTTTAGTCTTGAATTATAGAACTATCCAGTATAGATCATAGTTTAGATCTTGTATTGCTTATGAGTTTCTGAATTGCTTGTTAGTTCGTACCAAAAGAGTTCCGTGTGGACATTGTAAGTCGGCAAGGTGACCGCAGTAGAGTCCTTTCGAACTGAGGTAGATTCTAAAAGAAATTCAGATTTCTATATAAGAAATTCAGATCTGCTATTTTCTTAGCCAGATTTTTCTATTAAGCCAAAGCTATGAGTTCAGAACTGTTTTCCTCCTCCCCGTCATCATCCAGTTTCCGCTCCTCATCTGCATCTATAGATCAGTTATATGAAATATCTTATGTTTCAGACGAATCAAAAATACCCCTAACCCAGATGCCCGACGTAGACCCTTACCGTGTATTTTCCAGACGAACAAATTCTTTCAGTAGACGAGTCAAAAAATTGGTTGGATCTTCCACCAATCAAGTCGTTAAAGAATATGTTCAAACTTCAAAGTTTGATTCTTACCAACTCCCAGCCTCTTCAGCGGAACACTTAGTTACACTATCTCTCCCATCAGATCTCCCACGTCACTGTATAGCTCAAGGTTACACCCATATCCACTTCGGAGCAATCCGTCTTGCCCTAACCTTTCATGGAAGAAAAGGCCTTCCAGCTTTTTCAAGAATAGCTTTAGTGGATACAAGATTTGTAGAGTACCAACATGCTTGTATTGGTACAATTCAAACCACCTTGAACGCTGGCACAATCTTTGTCACTTTCTACCCAAATTTCAATATGCCGTTGAATGACCCCTCACTGCTCACAGCCTTAAAAGCTCAGATCCAGATCGGAGGCACCCAACAGGTGAATACGTTTCAGGCAACGTTTCACTACCAGATGGCATACAGGGTACAGAACCACTCACTAGACATTATGGTTCCAGGAAGAGACAACTCAGGAGATGCTTTACTCCTTGAGATAGATTCAAAGGCGACGCCAACATGTACCTATGTCCCGAGGCAGTTGTCCAGAGAAGAACTGGTAAAACTTTTGCCAGAAAAATGGATAACAAATTACGAACAGATCCATCAAGCACCGGTACAAACCACCATGGCTCCTGATTTTATCAGACATGAAAACGGACAAGTAGAAGTCAAGTTTTCACCTGCACAAGCAGCAGAGCCACCATCGGTCTTTCCTACTGTCAATATGGTCTCTCCAGTGTTACCTACATCAGATCACATATGGTATGATGTATGCAACTGTAAAGATTGCCTGGAGGAACATTACAGAGTTTCCATGGATGAAGATACGCCTAAGAAAGAGAAACCCTCTCAACGGAAACTAAGGAAAAGATACGAAGAAGGAGACCCTTCTGTTGGATTACTTGGTGAACCATCAGGTAAATATGACTATTACGTCATTTACGGAGACTCGCCAGCCAAACCTCCATCCACCACCAACCCATGTAACAAACCTCCGCCACCAAATCTCCCCCTATATTACCAGAAGGCTTTATCCATCATCCACAAAGAAAAGAAGGTTCATCCACCTCCACCAATAGATGGATGCAACATGGTTTTGCCAGATCCTTCATCTTCCAGACAGGCAGAACAGTACAACGCTGAATTTCCTCCGTTAAGTTCTTTTGATCATCCAGAACAAAGAACGAAACATGATTGGAAGGTTAAAAACCCAACAACCATAAATTCAGCTGGTGTCACGAATGCAGTCAGTGCTGCAGAAAAGACCTTGAATTGGCAAAGTGAAAATGCTGTTGCACAAAACAAGGTTCTTACCCAGATCCTGTCTCAACAAACCAAGATGGCAAAAAACCAGGAAGTATTGTCCTCCAAGATGAAAACATTGGATGCCTTGATAAGTGAAGTAAGAATCAAGATCCAAAACCTTCATAATGAACTTCTCCAGATTGTACGAAGTTCATCACCAGCAACCTCTCTCTTAAAGAAAGAAGCAGAAATGAAGTCTCTCAAGATTCAGTTACTTGACCTTGAGAAACAACATAAACAAAAGAGATTAGTAACTCTTGCTGATGACCCTTGGAGACTACCATCTACACCTTTTGTCAGTACATCGTTTGACCCACAGCCAATCCCACAACTTTCATCTCAAAGATCACCATCGTTGGCATTATGGGAAAAAGAACAAACCCAGATTAAAAACAAGGCAAAAGGAAAAGCAAAAGCTGTAGCATTGCCAGACAAGCCAAGTACTTCTTACGGGAAGTCATCTGAAGACAAGGCTACACCCTCTTCAAAAGACCCACAAGTTCTTGTAATTGGTAACCCAGTTACGACATTCCTCAAGAACCTCTGTGAAGATTCTCCACCAACACCATCCTTTGTCATGCCAGTATCTCCCCAACCAGATGAGGATTTCGATCCTTCTGAAGCATTTGAACATTTGTTCATGGCAGGAAACGACGAAGATGAATCGATGTCCAGAATGTGGTTAGTGACAGCGACTCAGGAGAATCAGAAACGCAAGAAATGCCACCCAGGAGACAGAATCCACCAAAATCAGATACTAAACAGCAGTTCACATTTGATGATATCCCTCCATCAAGATGGAGAGAAAGAAGTGTGGAAATGCTAACTTGGATGTCTGCAGAACTTCAGTTTTACACCATAGACATGGTCTTAAGACGATTTGCAACCAGACTCCAGGGAAGACTCCGTGACTGGTATCTCAGTCTTGGAGAGTATCGCCAATTACAGATGCATCAGTCTCAATCTCCTGAAGAATTCATGAGTGTCATCTACTCAGAATTCATTGGCAATCCAGTTGAGCATACGATACACGCAAGAGAAGAATTCCTCAAAATGAAATGCTGTTCCTTTCTCAAAAAAGATCTTGAAAAGCACTACAATAGAATGTCTGAAAGATTCTATTGTCTTCAAGGAATAGATGATGTTAACCTCAAACAGGTATTCTTGAATTCATTCCCTGAATCACTTGGAAATGAGGCATACAGATTTCTTGAATCAAGGAACGCAACAGTTGCACAAACCTCTCTTGGTGAGTTGTATCAACTCATTCTCAATGCTCTAGCCAAGCTTTGCAACCAGAAAAAATTCCTGGTAGAGTTTGATAAAACTGGAAAACGACTAGGCAAAGCATGTGATGACAAACATCTGCAGATCAAGTGCAAAGACAAGTCATCTTGTGATTGTTCTCATACGAAGAGGAAGTCACACTCCAAAAGATTTTCTAAATCTTTTGATTCTCACAGGAAGAAGAATTTCAAGCCAAAGAAGAAATGGAAGTTCCTGAGAAGGAAATTCAAACGAGGCAGAAATTCAGATAAGTGTTACGTATGTAACAAGAGAGGACATTTCGCTAAAAACTGTCCAGATAAAAGAAGATCAATGGCACTGTTGCAGACTCTCAACAAGATAGAGCCAGTTGACATCTCTGATATTGAGTCAGTCTACTCTCTTGATGATGAACCAAATGACAGAACGTTATGCACATTACGTTATTCTTATAGTTCATCAGATGAAGACTCAACGGATTCAGAGTCATCAGATTACTCTGATACAGGTTTGTTTATGGTTAGTCATGCACCTCATGTCTTGCCATTACAACAAAGTCAACCAGTCCCCATTGCCAAAGTTCATCTTCTGACGTCAGCATACGCAAAGCCAATACCAGTCGTAGCACTGTTCGACACTGGTTCAGCAGTCTCCATTCTAGATCCAAAGATCTTACAAACGAGTTATTGGAGACCACACGAGCAAACCTTCTTAGCTGCTAATGGAGAAAAGTTTGTGATTGACAAGATCAGTATCCCTATATACATACGTCTTTTCCCCAAATGCGTAATCAAACACAAGCTGCTAGGATCAAGCTCTCATGGCAAAGATATGCTCATCGGATTTGATTTGCTTTCAAAGCTACCAAATCTGAAGTGGACACCTCAAGGATTAAGCTACAAAAGTTTCATGAATCCATGGAGTACAATCCCTAAACTTCATATGATGGTTACTCCTACTCTCGAATCCTTGAAGCAGCAGATTGTCCAAACCTCATGCGCTTCGACACACACAGAGTTCCTGAAAAAGCATTCATCACCCCTATGGCTTAACGAGTCATTCTTTGTTACGCTACCGTTCAAACAGAATGAGGATGTTAACCCCACAAAAGCAAGTCACCCAGGAATGAATCCAGATCATTACCAGCTTGCAATTGAAGAATGCGGTCAACTCGTTGACCAAGGAATTATTGAGCCTACGAATTCCCCATGGGCGTGTGAAGCATTCTACGTAAACAAACGTAGTGAACAAGTCAGAGGAAAGCTAAGACTAGTCATCAACTATCAACCGCTAAACCATTTTTTGGCAGATGACAAGTTTCCTCTCCCACAAAAGAAGGCATTGTTTCAGTCATTGGCAAACGCTAAAGTCCTGTCCAAGTTTGATCTAAAGTCCGGATTTTGGCAATTAGGTATTCGTCCTGAAGATAGGCCAAAGACAGCCTTCTGCATCCCTGATCATCATTACCAGTGGAAAGTTATGCCGTTTGGTTTAAAAAACGCACCGTCTGCTTTTCAGAAAGCTATGGTAAAGATTTTTGAACCAATTTTATCTAACGTTCTGGTTTACATTGATGATATTCTGTTGTTTTCAAAAGACAACGACTCACATGTGGAGCTGCTATCAAAGTTTCATGCTTTGATAACCAAGTATGGTATTATGCTATCAGAAAAGAAAATGGAAATTGGTGTTACTACAATTGATTTCCTTGGAATGAAAATATCAGATGGCAAGTATCTACCCCAGCCACATGTTTCGCAAGAACTTCATAAGTTCCCAGACACACTAACGAGCCAAAAGCAGATTCACAGTTTCTTGGATTAGTGAATTATATGGCAGAATTTTTACCAAAATTATCTGATCATACAAAACACCTATTCCCCATGTTGAAAAGGAATCCCTCACAGTGGTCTTCGGAACAGACCCTAGCTGTCAAGGCTATAAAGCAGCTAGCTGACAAGATGCCCCCTCTGAAGATTCCCACTTCGTCAGAAAAAAGAATCCTTCAGACAGACGCAAGCGACGAACATTGGGCAGCTGTCTTAATCGTCCTCAACGAGAATAATGCCAGAGAAGTATGTGGTTATAAAAGTGGCACATTCAAAGATTCTGAGAAGCATTACCACTCTACGTTCAAAGAGATTCTCGCTGTCAAAAGAGGAATAGAAAAGTTCCAGTTCCACTTGATAGGGCACGAGTTCCAAGTAGAGATGGATATGTCATCATTTCCGCGGATGCTCCAGTTCAAAAGAAAGATGCTTCCACAGGCACAACTTTTGAGGTGGTCTAATTGGTTCTCACAGTGGAAGTTTACTGCTAAGCACATCAAAGGAAAAGACAACGTCCTCGCAGACTTCCTATCCAGACCCCCGAAGGAGTATAAATACAGCAAAGGACTGAACGAAATTGGCAAGATATCCCAAAGTATCATACCAGTTTTCAGTATCCATCCAATGGCGGAACAGAAAGAGCAACAACATGACATGCCACAAGAAGAAGGATCATCGTCCATCACCGCACAACTAGATCAACTCCAAATATCTGATCTCCCAGAGCAAATTACTGAAATCATTGCTGAGCTCACATTCAAGGAAAGGGCTACCCTAAATTACGAAACCTTTTTAACTGTTTTACTGAGAAATCATGGAGCGGTTATCAAAGGATTAATGTTTCACCCAGACTACCCATTCCTTAGCATTTTCTACATTCATGACCTATACAGCCTACCCAAAGAAGCCCTCTGTTTCTTTTGGTACCTATTCGAAACATATGCCATAGGATTATCTTTTCACATGCTCAAGCTGATGGCCTACATCTTTCATTGCCAGAAAGGACAGGCTCCCGAGAGTGCAAAGAATTTATTCTCTATG
>JAANYP010003722.1:0-117753 GCA_020465985.1 Centrapalus pauciflorus
TATAAAATATAAAATATATATATATATATATATATATATATATATATATATATATATATATATATATATATATATATATTCAACTATTAAACGTATTATATAAGCTATTACACATATAATAAGAACTATTACATGTATAACATGAGCTACACACGTATTAAGAGTTGTTACACGTTTACAATGAACTATTACATTTATAATAGAAACATATAGCATATAACATATATATTTAACTATTAAACATGTAATAAAAATAAAAAATAGTACAGATCTAAAATCTACTATACATATAATATAAAGCTATTACACATGTGATATTTGACTATTGTACATATAACATAGTGCAGAACTAGAACCTGTTAATACGTATAAAATAGTTCAGATCTTGAACCTATTATACATATAAAATAGTGCAGTTTTAGAACCTATTATACATATAACATAAAACTATTACACATGTATTATTCATTATTACACATGTAATAAACATCAAATAATACTGATTGGCCTTTTAAAAAAACTCCAATCTAGAACAACATTCATCACCGCTTCAATTTCAAGAAATCATCAAAATAACATTTATAATTATACATGTTTAAATTCTAAGAATACGAATGACACAAATACATTCAAATTTTATTAATAAAATCAAACACATAAAAATTTGAAACTAATACAAATATGACTAAGAATACAAAATCAACAAGTATTATACCTATAATAAAAGATATTATACATGTAATAGAAACTATTAGAAATATAATATATAACTATTATACGTATAATATCTGACTATAACACATGTAACAAATTAAAAAAGTGCAGATGTTGAATCTGAAATATAAACATTCATTATGTTAGAAAATTATAATAATTATCAAAAAACCTGCAAGAAAAACTCATAATTAATCTTCGTGATGATTGAAAAGAACACGTATTGTTATCTTGAACACTCAAGAACACATGATTTTGAAAAAAACTCAAATTACTCTACAAGGTTTGGATTTAGGATCTCAAACTTTGAAGATGGTTTCTACTACAAAAACCTAATACTCGACCAGAATATTGTAGGAATAGTGTACCCGATACCAATTATAAAATATAAGAAATATATTACGAATTGCAATTCAGAAATAAAATTACAATAGACGGAAATAAATAAAGTACGGAAATTAAAATTACAAGTAAATAAAATAACAATACTGAAATGTAAATTACAATACGTAAAAGAAGGCTGAGTCTCGTGTTAGACACAATTCCCTTAAAACAGATTCAAAGTCTGTTTCCCAGGGTGCAACAGCCAAAGCAGTGTGTACTGCCGGAGGTAACCAACTTGCTTGAAAATTCACGTGAATTCTACATGTTCTTCGTTCTTGGATGCACCAATGTCTTGCTGTTAAAATGCAAAATATTTGTAGAATGCAAAGTGTTTCAATTGTTTCTCCAAGTGTTTCAAGTGTATTTTGGTGTAGGAGATTGATCGAAGACACATAAAATTCCAATGAATTTTCAGTGGTTGAAATCTTGCATAGGATAGGTAGGTGTAAACCTTTGAACCTTCCATTATGAAATGCACTTAGCCTTCTAGCCGTCAGTAGAACTCGATGTCTTTGAATTGAGCTGCCATTTGTGAAGACGACAATACACTTCACACAAGAATCTCCCTAACAAGGTTAACTCCTCATAGTCGTGTCCGTTATGGTCATGGAACACTAGCATGGTTTTGCGAGAGCTACTAAGAATTGTGCCCCTACAATTCCACTCGAAGCGACCCCACTTCTCTCTCACATTCATTAAAAGCATAAATGATTTCGACCGAATCATTATAAAATGCTTAACCTCATTGTCACTAAAATGATTTTCTTCTAGAAATCATATGGGAATGGACTAGACCAGACTTTATTCATACAAATAGGTTATCATTTTGAACCAAGATCTTGGGATCTCCAGTCAACAAGGTAAGGTTTTCCTTCGTATGAATTTATTCATTCATGGGCTTTAGTCCCGTTCCTTTTGAAGACTTCAAAACTAACTCTCTATTTAAGCCTTTTGTAAGCGGATCCGCAATGTTATTCTTTGACTTCACATAGTCAATAGTAATAACACCTGTTGAGAGTAGTTGTCGTATCGAATTATGGAAACGTCTAATATGCCTTCACTCACCATTATACATTATGCTATGCGCTCTACCAATTGCAGATTGGCTATCACAATGTATAGTAATGGCTGAAACGGGTTTCGGCCACTTTGGTATGTCTTCAATAAATTGACGTAACCATTCGGCTTCTTCACCACATTTATCTAATGCAATAAATTCGGATTCCATCGTAGATCTAGCTATCACTGTTTGCTTGGAAGACTTCCAAGAAATAGCAGCCCCACCAAGTGTAAATACATATCCACTTGTAGATCTAGAATCTTTTATATCGGATATCCAATTCGCATCGTTGTATCATTCTATCACAACTGGATATCTCTCATAACGCAGTCCGTACTCTCGAGTATATCTCAAATACCGAAGTACTCGTATCACACTTTTCCAATGAATCCGACTCGGATTACTCGTGTACCTACTTAGCCTGCTTACAGCATATGTTATGTCCGGTCTGGTACAAGACATTAGATACATTAGACGGCCTATAATTCTTGGGTGTTCTAGTTGATTAACACTTTCACCTCTATTTTCGATAGATGTTGACTAGTGTCAATTGGAGTTCTAGCTATACTAGAATCATCATCACTAAATTTCTCAAGAATTTTATCCACATAATGAGTTTGACTTAACAAGACTATCTTGGGTTTGTGTGATTTTAATACCAAGAATCACTTCCGCTAAACCCATGTCCTTCATGTCAAATTTTGATTTCAACATCTCTTTCGTTGAATTAATCACTCTTTCGTTACTACCAACGATAAACATATCGTCTACGTATAAACAAAGAATGACATATCCATGTTTTTATCTTTCATGTACACACACTTGACTCACTCATTAATTTTGAATCCACATTCTAGCATGACGTTTTTAAACTTTTGATGCCATTGTTTGGGAGCTTGCTTCAAGCCATATAATGACTTAACAAGCCTACAAACTTTCTTTCCACATCCGGGAGCACAAAACCCTCGGGTTGCTCCATGTAGATCTCCTCTTTTAAATCACCGTTTAGAAAAGCAGTCTTCACATCCATTTGGTGCACTTCTAGATTTCTTATTGCGGAAATAGCAAGCACCAATCTAATGGATGTTATTCGCGTCACCGGTGAATAATCGAAGTAATCAACACCCTCCTTTTGTTTGTAACCTTTGATTACCGAACGTGCTTTATACTTATCAATGGAACCATCAGGTTTCATTTTCCTCTTAAAAAGCCATCTGATTATTGCAAATAGGGAGAGATTGTTAGGCACAAAAAGGCCTCAGTCAAACCTGCTCTACATCTTAGGGGGAGATTTTTAATCAAACCTATTTGATGCACTTGAAGGTATAATTTAAGGCCTGTTAATGCCTTATTGAAACCTGAAAAGTGATTTGCATTATAAGTCAAAGCTGTTTACCCTGTTGCATTAGTTGCAACAAAGGCAGATTGTCCAAGCTGTTCTGTCTGCTGAACAGGCTGGACATAAACTGTCTACGCTGCTCTATTCTGTTGAGCAGCTTGGACAGATTCTAAGTGTTCTGTTCTTTGTAAACAGAACCTGTTCTTTGTAAACAGGCTAAACACTTTATGGAATATGTTTCCAAGTCCTCATGTATTGTTTTTGGCTACAAGATCAGTTTACAAGTCGAAGACAAAGTGGAAAACAGACACTGCAAAAGCCTGCCAACGCTGTTCTGTTACATGATGACAAAAGGATATTTGAAATGGGTGACAGACCATTTACTATATCAAAATGGCCTTAAAAAAAGAAGAAAGATGCAAACTTGACATTCCTCTTTTGGTTAAGGCTTATGCAACAGAGACAAAAAGAAAAAGACAAAGATTCTGCCACATAAAGACAAGTCTGCTATATCTGAATGCGCAGAAAAGTTGTTTTGTCTTTTTTGAAAGACATCCCACTATCTCATCGTCCAATGAAGAAGCTTCACTGAGATTCTCAGTGAGAGTATAATAGGAAGCTTCTAAGGATTGTGAGATAAACCAAGAGTGAGAAAATCAGATGATGCATTGAAGTGTGTTTTTCCATACATGCAAGTCTGCTTGAATAAAACGGTAACGTGTGTCCAAGCTGTTCTTATTCAAGCTGTCCATCTGTGTCTTGTAAAATCAACGAGTTCATCTTAGTGAGTGTATTCATTGTATCTAGTCTGAGTGTGTCTTAGATTAGTTGATTATCTGTTGTATCTGTCATCTCAGCTTGAACCTTTCCGCAGTCAAGCTTGTTTGTAATTAACACTTATTAATAGTATACACAAACATTGAGAAAAGCGTGTTGAGTTTTAATTTGCTGTATTCACCCCCCCCTCTACAGCTTAGAACAATACATTAGGGAAACCTTTTGGGACCTACAACTGGTATCATAGCAGATAGAGAGTGTGTTAACTCTAGATCTCTCATTCTCCCTACTTTCCCATGGACAACAGTGCTGCCAGTTCCTCCTTTTACTATGACAATGGTTCAATGGCCAAACCCCCAAATTCAATCATCAAAACTTCTCTGGTTGGAAGTGCAGAATGATGCTCTATTTAGAGAATCTGGATGTAGAGCTGCCAGAGATAGTAATGGAAGGTCCCTATGTGCCGACTTCTATTACTACTATCACTCCTGCTGTTGAAGGAGCTGCCCCTGAGATCATAACCTTTGAGAAGGCCAAAGCTCAATGGTCTGATGAAGACAAAAGGCTGGTTGCTCTTGATGCAAAAGCCAGGAATAATCTGGTCATTTCTCTTCCTGATGATGTGTTCAAACAGGTTGAGAAAATGAAGACTGCAAAGGAAATGTGAGATACTTTGTGTACCGTCTATGATGGTCCCACAATCACACTGGATAACAGGATTAACAAGGTTGTTAGACAGTATGAACTCTTCTTCGCAAAACCAAAGGAGTCTCTCACAGAAACCTATACCAGGTTCACTGCTCTTATCAATGATCTCAAAGCTGTTGGGATCACAAAGGACAACTTGACTCTGGTGAACAAGTTCTTGGACATCCTACCTGAAGAATGGAACTGTTTTCCTACTATCTTGAGGAATTCAGGCACCATCAAAGGTATGGATCTTGTAAATCTGTTTGGATATGTACTGAATGATGAGCAGTCAAGGAAACAGAAAAGAAATGCCTTGGAAATGTCTAAGAGAGGTGCTGCCTTTGTGGCTAGCGTGAGACACCCTGTTGGTCAGGTATGTGATGTGTTCACACAACCATGAAAGGGAAGAGATGTCTGAAGAGGAAGACTGTGAAGATCTTGCTGAACTAGATGATAAGCAAATGATTGCAATGCTTGTCAAGAAGTTCAACAAGAAGAGGTTTGGTGGAAGAATGCTGCAGAATAAGTCAGGTGCCATAAAAAAGAAGGCATTTGATAAAACTAAGGCCGAGTGCTTTAAATGTGGCAAAACTGGCCATAAAGCTGATGGGTGTGTGTCTAAAGCTGTTGGTCAATCATCCAAACCATTCAAGAAAAACAGGGACGATGGCTACAGGGTTAAGTACCTTATGGCCACGGTTAAGCTGAAGAAGTTGGAAGACTCAATGGCTTCCAACAAGCAAAAGGGACTCATGGCTGAGACATATGATTGGGAGGAATTTGACTCATCTTCAGATGAAGAAGGTAACAACTGTCTGATAGCCAACACTGATGTCCCATCAACAAGCAACTTCAAACAAGACCTGGCTGAAGCTGAAGCCTTCAGCAGCTTAGAGAACTGGAATCAAACAATGATGTACAAGGTACAAAACTTTATGGCTTACAGTTCCGATGAAAAAGTCAAAATGTTTGAATATTTTGTTGTTGATTTAAAAGCTGCTGTTGAGAAGCATAATGTTTTGTTGTCTGAAATCTCCAAGTTAAAAACTGATCTTGAAATAAAAACTAGTAAACTGGACAGTTTCCCTAAGTTGGAAACTGAACTTGATGAGTTAAAACACATCAATTCCATGTTATTAGAAGAAAAGAGAGAAACAGACATAAAACATGCAAAGCTTCAAAAGATTGTTGACTCTTGGTGCCAATATGCACAAAAAGTCAGCCATTGCATCAGTTAACAGATCCCTCCACAAATCCAAGCCTATCTTGGAGGGAATCTTGACAAAGCAGCTTCTATTGTTGAGATTATTAATCTGAAAAAATGACTTATCCACTCTTGGTGAGCTTCCCAGCACTTTCATCCAGAAAGTGAACGGTAAGCTAGTCTTAACAAACAGGTTTGTCAGGCCTCAAAATACTGACAGCTTGTGTGAAAAAGCTCCAAAAGCTGATGATGGAATTTGTTCTCCATCAAATCAGTCTGCTAAGTGCTCAGCTGGTTCACACAAGCAAAAGAAAGGAAAACAAGCTCAAGCTGCAGTTGTGGACTCTAAATCTGTTGACAAAATAGGCTCTGGGTCTAAAGCTGATGGTAAGAGACCTGTTAATCCTTTTGATGCTGATCATTTTGAGAAAAAAGTTTTCAAAAGGTTAGCAGTCTGCTTTCAACAGGGGTAAGTCTCATGTTGAAAGTAAATCTGCTGTGATTTCAAATAAATTTTTAAATCATAGTGGAAAATTGGTTATAATTAAAGGTATGTTTTTCAAACCAAAAGCAGTGATTATGTTGATAGGCAACATCCATCACATCTCAGTAAGGGCAAAGGCAAAGCCATTGCTCAACCTAAAAAATTTGGGAATAAGTTTCCCAAACCTGTGGAATGTCAAAGGCCAATCAAGTTACCTGTATTTGATATCTGTCCTCCTAAAAAGAGGAAAGAAGATACAGGCAAAGTTGTTGCCATTGTGCATTCCACCCAAACTGTTGATTCTTCTAAAAACAGTAATAAGTTTGCTAAACCTGCTGACAGAATCAACAAAAATTATTTAGAATATGTTTCTGGAGGTTCTTCTTCCAATAAGGCTAAAAAGAGAAAATGCTATAAGTGTGGGAAGAAGATACATATGGCCAAAGACTATCTTGAAACTGAGGACATGAGGGTTGTTGACTCTGCTAGTTCCATCATTGCAAACACAAGCAGTGTTGGAAGTAACATAGTCAATGAGGATGCAGATGTCAGTGGCAAAGCTGTTTCAGTAACAGCTTACAGAGGCATGATTGGGAGTTTACTATATTTAACTGCTAGTAGACCAGATATTATGTTTGCTACTTGTTTATGTGCTAGGTTTCAAGCTGATCCTAAAGAATCACATCTAGTTGCTGTCAAAAGAATCTGCAGATACCTTAAGGGTACACCAGGTTTGGGTCTTTGGTATCTGTAGGTCCCGAAAGATTTCCCAAGTATATAGCCATAAGCTGTAGAGGGCGGGTGAATACAGCAGTTTAAAAACTAAACACTCTTTTCTCAATGTTTGTATGTATTATCAACAGAAGTTAATTACAAACAGGCTTGAATGCGGAAAGGTTCATGCAGAGATGACAGATACAACAGTATGTTAACTAATCTAAGACAGACTTAAACTAGTTTCAATGAAAACACTCACTAAGAATTACTCACTATGTTTACAAGACTCAAAGAAACAGCTTGAACAAGAACAGCTTAGGCATAAAGCACTGTTCTATTCAAGCAGACTTGCATGCATGAAAGATACACTTGAATACATGTTCACTCTTGGCTTCAACACTTAGCTTTTCTGGCTTAATCTTTCAATCCTTGGAAGTTTCCTTTTATACTCACTCAGAGGATCTAAGAGAAGCTTCTTCATAGGACGAAAGTGAAAAGTCTTGTTTGAAAAGACAACATAAACTATTCTGCACATTCTGAAAAGCAGACTTGTCTTCATGTGTGCAGAACTTTTGTCTTTTCTTTTTGTCTACTATTGCATTAGCTTTAACTAAATAAGGAATGTCAACTTTGCATCTTTCTTCCTTTGTTAAGGCCTATTTTGATATAAGAAAAAGGTCTGTCACCCTTTTTCAAATATCCTTTTGTCTTCATGTGACAGAACAGCGTGGGCAGGCTGAGCAGTTTTGTTTTCCACTTTGTCTTCGACTTTGTAAATTTATCTTCTAGCCAAAAACAATACATGAAGACTTGGAAACATATTCCATAAAGTGTTTTAACCTGTTCACAAAGAACAGGTTCTGTTCACAAAGAACAGAACACTTGTAAACTGCCCAAGCTGCTCACCAGTGTAGAGTAGTGTAGACAGTTTATGTCCAGCCTGTTTAGCAGACAGAACAACTTGGACAAACTGCCTTTGTTGCAACACATGCAACAGGGTAAACAGCTTTGGGCTGATATTGCAAATCATTTTCAGGTTTCAATAAGGCATATTACAGGCCTTAAATTCAACCTTCAAATGTATCAACAGGTTTGATTAAGAATCTCCCCCTTAGATGCAGCACAGGTTTGACTGAGGCCTTTTTGTGCCTAACAATCTCCCCCTATTTGCAATAACCAGTCTAAGCTGATCTTATCAAAAATCACTATATATTTTTACAGTACATTTGCTGAAATAAAATTACAACATCAAAGTAAAGTAAACGATCGGTTTATATATATACTGATTCTTGATTGCATAAAACAACACATGTTTTTACAAGAGTACAACTAATGTATATTACAACTAATGTAAATAAGCAAAGTTACAACACATGTAATAAAGTACAACTAATGTATAAAAAGTTTTGGACTGTTGGTGTTAGGAGCAGATAATGGCAAGCCTGTCCAACAGATGGACAGCTTCCATTCTTCACCTACCCTGATTGGTAGATGGACATCAATGTACTGGAGGTGGCAGTCCTTCTTCAAACATTCTTTCAAGTTCCTCCCTTGTTTCTTCCAGATCTTGAATTTCAACTCTGAGAAACATGGAGTTTGGATCTTGAAGCTCACCTCTGTCATAAAAACCTCTCAGCTCATCCCAGATGGCTGCTCTCCATTTGCTGGACTGTCTGAAGGAGTTGGCAATTCTGAAGGCTGCAAGCTGCTTAATACCAACTTTGTGTAGGTCTGAAGCTCTCTGAAAACACTTTTTCTGGGTTAAGGGATCTACAAAAAATGCCCCCAACTCAGGTTCTTCAATTACCTTGCCTTTTTTAAACTCCACTCCTTTGGGCAGGCTGTGGTTAACTCCTTTGATCTCCACATCATAGTCTCCTTGTTCAATCATCATAAGGAGTTCTTCCAGCTTAGTGTCTTTCCTTGTCCTCCTGGCCTTTATTTTTGGTTGTGTCATATAGACACCTTCACTAACTTCTTTAGATATCAGGCCAAGATCTTTCACTCTCTCCATCAACTTTTTGACATATGCTCTGATTGTTTTTGTTGTTTCTGACTTAGATTCACTTAGAGCAACTGCCAACTCAATCCACTCCCTGTACCCCATCTATGCAACATCAGTGTAGTCACACGTTTCTAGTTCAGGGCCTATTGCACCCATTCTGGTTATTTTCAACTTCCACTGACTGCCTTTTCTTGATATGGGAACAGCTTTGACAATTGCTTCCTTGGCTAGCCTTCTATCAGCAACATCCTGAAACTTTCTTTTAGCCAAGTTGTCAAAGTGGAACTGAGCTCTTGCAGAGGGTATTTGTGTTTTGGTCACAGAGACCTGAGCACCCTTTTCTTTTTCTCCTTCCTTCTCTCCTGCTGATCCCTTAGCAGCTTCCATTAATTTCTTTTGCATTTCCAAAGAGGACATTTTAACTTTCCTTGCCTCTTGAAGTGCAAAAGACTTAGCAGCTTTGGCAGATTCTTCTTCTTTCCTTAGAGCTTCCAGGGCTTGAAGCTGTTCTTCTCTGAACTCAAAGTATTTGTGCATGGGAAGACCCATTTCTTTAGCCCTGGCTTTGTGAAATTTAATTTCTGCTACTTTCTGCTGTTGGGGATCAACTGCTGCTTTTTCTTTACCTTTAGCTGCTGTAGTGGCAGCAGCTTCAGGACTTTCCTCCTCCTCTTCTTCTTCTTCTTGTAAAATCAGATGTCTCCTTCTGCTGCTTGGCCTGTCCTCAGGAATGAATTCCTCCCCCTTAGACTGAGCAGGGATTGGAGATTCAGCCTGAGTAGGCTGAGCAGCGTGGGAGGCACCTTCCATTGTACCTGTTTCAGATGCTCCTGCTGGTTGACCAGTGAGTATTGCAGGCACTGATTTCTCCTTAGGAGAAGAAGTTTTCTCCCCCTTAGACTTAGTCTTCGAGGCAGATGACTTCTCCCCCTTTGAAGGAGATGTACCAGCACCTTCAACACCTGGTCTGCCTGAAGACACAAAGTCAGCAGGCTTGCCAGCAGTTTTGGCAACAGGCTTGGGGCCAACTAGGCTAGTCATTTCCTCTGCTTTCCTTTCTCACAAGCTGTGCAGAGTCTATCCTTAACAAAGGTCATAGAAGGCAAACCTGTCACCAACTCTTTCTTACAGAGTTTGTTGATGTTCTTGAAGTTCAGGTGTGACAGCCTTTTGTGCCATAACCAGTTTAAGTCTGCATTTGTTCTTGTGAGAAAACAGGTTTCAGTTGTAGGATCAGCAGATTTCATGTCTACAACATATACACCTTTCTTTCGTTGAGCACACAACACAACTTTGCCTTGGAAATCCAATATGTAACCCAGGTGCTCATCAAAGTTAACCTTGTAGCTAGCATCACATAGTTGACTTATGCTAACAAGGTTATGTTTCAGCCCAACCACATAGGCTACTCTTTTGAATACTGCAACACCAGCTTTAAGAGTTCCATATCCCTCAGTAGATCCCTATACATTGTCACCAAATGTGACTTTTGGCCCTTTTTCAGGCCTGAGATCACTCAGCAGGTCTTTACAACCTGTCATGTGCCTGAGCAGCCACTGTCCAAGTACCAAACCTAGGATGGTTGTTTTTCCTGCAGAGTGACAAGAGGAATATTAGTCGTTTTTAGGGGAACTCATCACAGAGATGAGTTCTCCTACTTCATCAACATTTGTTGATGGACTTATGATATCAACACTAATATTTCCTATTTGAATGGTATCAGTTTGGATACCACTCTCATTGACTGAGATGTTTCCAACACTGCTTATGTTAGCTGCGAGGGAACCATCAGAGTCAGCTGGTCTCATGTCCTTAGTTTCAGGACAGTCTTTGGCCAGATGTGTCTTCATTCCACACTTATAGCATTTTCTCCTCTTAGCATTTTTGGAAAAAGACCTTTCAGAGACACATTCTGAGTTATTTCTGTTGATTTTGTCAGCAGGTTTAGCAAACTTATTACTATTTGATGAATCAACAGCTTGAGTGGAAGGTTCAATAGCAACAGCTTTGCCTGTCTCTTCTTTCCTTTTTTAGGAGGACAGATGTCAAAGATAGGAAGCTTAACTGGCTTTTGAACTTCCACAGGTTTAGGAAACTTATTCCCAAATCTCTCAGGCTTAGCAATGGCTTTGCCTTTGTTCTTCCTGAGATGTGATTGATGTTGCCTATCAACATAATCATTATTTTTGGTTTTGAAAAACTTATTTTCATTTAAAACAAGTTTACCACTATGATTAGAAAACTTATTTGAAATCACAGCAGGTTTGCCTTCAACATGAGACTTACCCTTGTTAAAAGCAGACTGCTTACCTTTTGAAAACTTATTTTCAAAGTGTTCAGCATTAAAAGGATTAGTATGCCTTTTTACATCAGCTTTAGACCCAAAGCCTGTTTTGTCAACAGGCTTGGTGTCCACAACTGCAGTTTGGGCATGCTTTCCTTTCTTTTGCTTGTGTGAATCAGTAGAGTACTTAGCAAGCTGATTTGATGTATAATTCATTTCATCAGCAGCTTTTGAGCTAGGTTCACACGAGCTGTCAGTGTTTTGAGGCCTGACAAACCTGTTTGTTGAGATTAATTTGCCATTCACTTTTTGAATAAAAGTGTTTGGAACCTCACCAAGAGTGGACAAGTCATATTTCAAATTATTAACCTCAACAATGGAAGCTGCTGTGTCAAGATCCCCTCCAAGATAGGCTTGGATTTGTGCAGGAATCTGCTGACTTATGCAGTGGCTGACTTTTTGTGCTGATTGGCACCAAGAGTCAACTATCTTTTGAAGCTTAACATGTTTTATATCTGTTTCTCTCTTTTCTTCCAGTAAAATAGAGTTGATGTGTTTTAAATCATCAAGCTCAGTTTCCAACTTATGGAAACTGTCCAATTTACAGGATTTTGTTTCAAGATCAGTTTTAAGCTTAGAGATTTCAGATAATAAAACATTATGCTTCTCAACAGCAGCTTTCAGATCAACAAGCATATATTCAAACATTTTAACTTTTTCTTCAGAACTGTAATCCCTAAAATTTTGTACCTTATACATCATTGTAGGGTTCCAGTTCTCCAAGCTGCTAAAAGCTTCAGCTTCAGCCAGATCCTGTTTGAAGTTGCTTGTTGATGGGACATCAGTGTTGGCCATCAGACAGTGATTGTCTTCTTCATCAGATGATGAATCAGACTCCTCCCAGTCACAAGTCTCTGGCATGAGTCCCTTTTGTCAGTTGGAAACCACTGAGTTTTCCAACTTCTTCAGCTTAGCCATGGCCATAAGGTACTTAACCCTATAGCCATCATCCCTGTTTGTCTTGTGTGGTTTGGATGACTGACCAACAGCTTTTGACACACAATCAGCAGCTATGTGGCCAGGTTTGCCACATTTGAAGCACTCAGCTTTGGTCTTATCAAATGCCTTCTTTTTAACAGTATTTGAGCTTCCCTGCAGCATGTTTCTACCAAACCTTTTCTTGTTGAACCTTTTGACAAGCATGGCTATCATTTGCTCATCATCCAGTTCAGCAAGATCTGGATTGTCTTCCTCATCAGACACTTCCTCCTTATCATCAGCCTGTTGATCAGGTTGAGTGAACATATCACCCATCTGACTTACAGGTTGTCTCACACTGGCCACAAAGGCTGCACCTTTCTTAGACATTTCCAAGGCATTTCTCTTCTGTTGCCTTGACTGCTCATCATTCAGTAAGGATCCATACAGGTTAACAAGATCCATACTTCTGATGGTACCTGAATTCCTTAAAATTGTAGAAACATAATTCCATTCTTCAGGCAGGATGTCTAAGAATTCGTTTACCAGAGTTAGGCTATCTTTGGTGATCCCAACAGTTTTGAGATCATTAACAAGAGCAGTAAACCTGGTGTAGGTTTCTGTGAGAGTCTCCTTTGGTTTTGCAAAGAAGAGTTCATACTGTCTAACAAGATTGTTAATCCTGTTATCCAGTGTGATTGTGGGTCCATCATAGACAGTACACAAAGTATCCCACATCTCCTTTGCAGTCTTCATCTTCTCAACCTGTTTGAACACATCATCAGGCAGAGAGATGACCAGATTATTTCTGGCTTTTGCATCAAGAGCCACCAGTCTTTTGTCTTCATCAGACCATTGAGCTTTTGCTTTCTCAAATGTTCTGATTTCAGGAGCAGCTCCTTCAACAGCAGGAGTTATGGTTGTAACAGAGGTTGGCACATAGGGACCCTCCATTACAATCTCCGGTAGTTGCACATCCAAATTCTCTAAGTAGAGCATCACTCTGCACTTCCAACCATAGAAGTTCTGATGATTGAATTTTGGAGGTTTGCCCATTGAGCCATTGTCATAGTATGAGGAACTTGCAGCACTGTTGTCCATGAAAACTTTGGGAGAATGAGAGATCTAGAATGACACACACTCTAAACTGCTCTGATACCAGTTGTAGGCCCCGAAAGGTTTCCCATATATATAGCCTTAAGCTGTAGAGTGGGGGTGAATACATCAGTTTAAAAACTACACACTCTTTTCTCAATGTTTGTATGTATTATCAACAGAAGTTAATTACAAACAGGCTTGAATGCGGAAAGGTTCAACCAGAGATGACAGATACAACAGTATGTTAACTAATCTAAGACAGACTTAAACTAGTTTCAATGAATACACTCACTAAGAATTACTCACTATGTTTACAAGACTCAAAGAAACAGCTTGAACAAGAACAGCTTAGGCATCAAGCATTGTTCTATTCAAGCAGACTTGCATGCATGAAAGATACACTTGAATGCACGTTCACTCTTGGCTTCAGCACTTATCTTTTTTGGCTTAATCTTTCAATCCTTGGAAGTTTCCTTTTATACTCACTCAGAGGATCTAAGATAAGCTTCTTCATAGGACGAAAGTGAAAAGTCTTGTTTGAAAAGATAACATAAACTTTTCTGCACATTCTGAAAAGCAGACTTGACTTCATGTGTGCAGAACTTTTGTCTTTTCTTTTTGTCTACTGTTGCATTACCTTTAACTAAATAAGGAATGTCAACTTTGCATCTTTCTTCCTTTGTTAAGGCCTATTTTGATATAAGAAAAAGGTCTGTCACCCTTTTTCAAATATCCTTTTGTCTTCATGTGACAGAACAACGTGGGCAGGCTGAGCAGTTCTGTTTTCCACTTTGTCTTCGACTTTGTAAACTGATCTTCTAGCCAAAAACAATACATGAAGACTTGGAAACATATTCCATAAAGTGTTTTAACCTGTTCACAAAGAACAGGTTCTGTTCACAAAGAACAGAACACTTGTAAACTGCCCAAGCTGCTCACCAGTGTAGAGCAGCGTAGACAGTTTATGTCCATCCTGTTCAGCAGACAGAACAGCTTGGACAAACTGCCTTTGTTGCAACACATGCAACAGGGTAAACAACTTTTGGATGATATTGCAAATCATTTTCAGGTCTCAATAAGGCATATTATAGGCCTTAAATTCAACCTTCAAATGTATCAATAGGTTTGATTAAGAATCTCCCCCTTAGATGCAGCACAGGTTTGACTGAGGCCTTTTTGTGCCTAACAATATCCCAAAGACTCAAGTCTTGAGCTAACAGGATATTCAGATTCTGACTTTGCAGGCTGCAGGCTAGACAGAAAAAGAACTCCTTGGTGGTATGTTGATAAGTTGGTGTAGCAAGAAGCAGAACTCAGTTTATACTTCTACTGCTGAAGCTGAGTATATTGCTACTGGAAGCTGCTGTGGGCAGATTCTGTGGATGTTATGTATTACATCAACAGTTGGTGAGCTCATACGTTTACTCGTAAATATGACTTGTATGGACATCAACACTGGAGTTTGAATTTATAAAATCATAAATTCTATGTTATGTATTACATATAAACCATCATGCAACCGAAACATAATTATGAGTTTGCCCTGTGCAGTATTTCCATACGTAATACTGTAATGTTAAATATATATGCATTCCGCCATTAGTTGGTACGACTAACCCGAATGGGGGACATGACTCCCGATAGATCTATCCACAATATATTCGCGCTTACAAATAAATGTAACTAACGGTTCATGATTTGAGGGCTGATGAAACCACATGTGTAATACATAATAGAAATGAAGTAGTTTTCATGTCCATATGAAAATGTAGCATGTATTTCAATCCCAAAACATAACAGTGTGAAAATACGGGCTATGAAGACTCATCGATCGTGTGATGACAAAATATTTGCGTAAAATGCAAGTTAGCATAGATTGATGGGTGATGATCTGGATGTGATTAACCAAGCCCTAAATGATATAAGGGACTTAATAATCTCCCATATATGATAATATGTATATATAAAGGTTTTTATGTCTTAAATCACCCAACATTACAAGTTTATAAATAAAATCACTTAAAACGTCAAGTTTTTATATATATAATTTTCCAGCTTTTCGCAGGTTTTTCAGCCTACTTTGAGGCTGTTTTTGACCAAGCTCCAAAACGATTTGGCTTTGGTTTTCTTGGATATTAAAATACTATATACATACAATTTTTAAAGTCAAGAACGACCATTTTTCGAGGTGTTTAGGTTAGGGAAAAAGCTCGTTAAAAACCCTATGTTGGCCATTTTTGAGCTGTCAAACTTTCGGGTTCCCAAATAATCTGGGGGTTCTAAATTCCAGATTTTTAGTTAAGATATAGGTCTAACGTTTGAGACAAGAATCAACTCATTTTGTTAAGTTATGAATTAGTTATGATTTTAAATTTGATGCAACATTTCTGCCGAAATTCCGTATTTCATATACTTAAAATAACTAGTGATTCTTGTTGTCTATTCAAAGACTACTTGTATAAAAGTTATAAAACACATTTATATAACTTGTTTTCATATTATTTACACTTACATGGTGTGTTTATATATTTATAAACACATTTGAAGAAAACAACTTAAAAACAAAAACTAGTGATTTATAAACTTGAGTTTTTATGAAACTTGTTGTTTTTGGTGATTATATATATTATGCAAGACTTATATAAATATAAATATAAGATATGATAGGTTAGTATTTACTTAATTTGATGTTTTATAAGAATGCAAATGAGAAGAAGTTGAAACTCTTGCAAAAGTTGCACCAAGATCACTTCAAAATATGAAGAACACTTGAATTATTTCAAGAACACCAAAAATTGAAGTTTTTGGCTTTGCACAAGGTCTTTGGCCGGTTTTTGAAGAGAGAAAAGAGAGGTTTTGGTGCGATAAAAATGAAAGAAAAGCTCTCTATTTTTATAGAAAATTGGATCTTGAAAAGATGGTGAAATGATGAAAAGAGTGTGAGATCTTTGGTGAGTTGAAAGAAGAGGATTTGATGGTGAAATGTTGAGTAAAAAAAATATATTTCAAGTCCTTGTGTACTCTCCTAGGGTCGGCCTAATGAGGGGTATTTTTGATTTATTTTCATTTATTTTGTATAAATGTATTTAGAAATGTATTATTGTATTTCCCTTTTCTTGTAATTTCATAAATACTTTTGGATGCAATGTTTTAATGAATTTTTTTAGTCTTGCATAATTAATGTTAAGTAAGTGTATTAGTATATGATTAGTGTCACTAATCATAGATTAATTATGTACTTAGTTGAATTAATCCATCATATCGTAAATCGATCGGATTAATTGATTTCCCGATTCATCGCACCGACGAATTTGATTCTAATTGAGTTGATTTTCTTCATGAACATTGTTAATCACTTTGATTAATTGCTAATGACCACTGATTAGGTTATAATTGGCTAGAAAATAGTAATTAGGTCATAGTTGCTAACCTGGTTTAATGCCGAATGTTACAGTCTCCCCCTGTTAAGGGAATTTCATCTCGAAATTAGCTCGTGTTCTCCACTGCTTGAATATTCGAGAACAGATGAGGGTATTTTTCCCAGAACTGATCTTCGCGTTCCCATGTAAGCTTAGGACCTCGTTTAGAGTTCCATCTGACTTTTATTATCGGGATTCGGTTGTGCTTTAGTTTCTTGACTTCTCGGTTCATTATTTCCACAGGTTTTTCAACGAAGTTCAACCTATCGTCTAACTCTAGCTCGTCCATGGGTATGACGAGTGTTTCATCAGCCAGACATTTCTTAAGGTTGGATGCGTGGAAGGTATTATGAACATTACTAAACTCTGGGGGCAGATCGAGTCGGTAGGCTACCGGGCCAATTCTTTTGGAAATTTTGAATGGTCCGATATAACAAGGATTGAGTTTTCCTCGTTTCCCAAAACGGATTACGCCTTTCCAAGGCGAGACTGTCAGCATTACTTGATCTCCCTCCTGGAATTCCAAATCCTTCCGTCGAATACCTGCATAGTTTTTCTGTCGATCCTGTGCGATCTTTAATCGGTTCCCAATCTGGACTATCTTTTCTGTAGTCTCCTGGAAGATCTCGGGTCCAGTGATCTGGCTATCTCCTACCTCAGCCCAATAAAGCGGTGACCGACACTTTCGCCCATAAAGTGCCTCGAATGGAGCAGTCTTAATACTCGAGCGATAACTATTGTCATAGGAAAACTCAACTAATGGCAGGTGCCTGTCCCAACTTTTGCCAAAGTCGATAACACATGCCCTTAGCATGTCCTCCAATGTCTGAATCGTTCTTCCTGACCATCCGTCTACGGGTGATAGGTCATGCTCATGTCCAGGCGTGTACCCAATGCCTCTTGTAACGATTGCTAAAATCTTGATGTGAACCGGCTGTCCCTATCTGATATAATTGATACAAGAACTCCATGCCTTGAGACGACTTCTTTAAGATAGATTTGTGTTAACTTATCCCTCTTATCAGTCTTCTTGATTGGCAAGAAGTGTGCAGTCTTTGTGAGTCGGTCCACAATCAACCAAATGGTATCATAACCTCCAGAAGACTTTGGCAACTTCGTGATGAAGTCCATGGTTATATTCTCTCATTTCCATTAGGGTATTTCCGGTTGAACAAACAATCCTGGTGGCTTCTGGTGCTCAGCCTTAACTTTCAAACACGTTAAGCATTTGCTGACATACGTAGCAATGTCAGCCTTCATGTTTGGCTACCAGTACATTTCCTTCAGGTCGTGATACATCTTATCTGACCCTGGGTGAATAGCATATCTTGTTTTATGCCCTTCATACATGACCAGCTTTCTTAAGCCTCCGAATATTGGTAGCCAAATTCTACTCATGAAGTACCGACATCCATCGGTCTTGATTTCAAACTGTTTATCCATTCCTCTCAAGGCTTCATCTAGCAGATTTCCCTCCTTGACTGCTTCCTCTTGTGCCTCGCGGATTTGAGATTTCAAGTTTCACTGAATAGTCATGACCAAAGCTCGGACTCTCAAAAGTTTAACCCCTTCCTTTCGGCTCAGGGCATCAACTACAACATTTGCCTTACCCGGATGATAACGAATCTCGCAGTCGTAATCGCTAAGCAGCTCAACCCAGCGACATTGCCTCATGTTTAACTCTTTATGGTTCAGAATATGCTGAAAGCTCTTGTGGTCTGTAAACACCGTGCACTTTGTACAGTAAAGGTAGTGCCTCCATATCTTGAGAGCAAATACCACAGCTCCAAGCTCCAGGTTGTGAGTCGTGTAGTTTACCTCATGAACTTTAAGTTGTCGCGATGCGTAAGTGATAACCTTGTCTCTTTGCATTAACACACAACCCAATCCATTGTGTGAGGCATCGCAGTAAATGACAAAATCTTCTTTTCCTTCCGGTAAGGACAGAATAGGTGCACTACACAATCTTTGCTTCAACAGTCGGAATGTCGTTTCCTGATCTTCACCCCAGTTGTACTTTATGTCCTTTCGAGTCAATTCCGTTAAAGAACCAGCTATCTTTGAGAAGTTTTCTATGAATCGCCTATAATAACCGGCAAGACCTAAGAACTGACAGATTTCAGTGGGAGTCCTAGGAGTTGCCCAGTTCTTAATGGCCTCGATTTTGGATGGGTCTACTTGAATCCCTTTGTTATGGATCACATGCCCTAGGAATTTGACTTCTCGTAGCCAAAATTCACACTTAGAGAATTTGGCGTACAACTGTTCTTTCTCTAGCAGCTCCAAAATCAACTTTAGATGCTGCTCATGCTCTTCCTTATTTATAGAGTAGATAAGGATATCGTCTATGAACACTATTACAAATTTGTCCAAATACGGTTTACACACTCGATTCATAAGGTCCATGAATACGGCTGGTGCGTTGGTGAAACCGAATGGTATCAACTGAAATTCGTAATGTCCATAACGAGTTTTGAACACTGTCTTGGGTATATCTTCTTCCCGAACTTTTACTTGGTGATAACCGGATCGCAGATCAATCTTACTGTAAAAACTAGATCCTTGGAGTTGATCGAATAAGTCGTCGATTCTGGGGAGAGGGTACCGGTTTTTGATCGTTAATTTGTTCAGCTCTCGATAATCGACGCACATCCTAAAGGATTCATCCTTCTTCTTGACAAATAAGACCGGAGCTCCCCAAGGTGAGGAACTTTGTCGGATGAATCCTTTCTCCAACAGTTCTTGCAACTAATTGGATAATTCTTGCATCTCTAACGGTGCCAATCGGTAGGGTGCTCGTGCGACAGGTGCAGCCCCAGGCACCAAGTCAATCTGAAATTCTACTTGCCTAGTTGGTGGAAGTACAGGCAAGTCTTCAGGAAAGATTTTTGGGTAGTCACGAACTACTGGGATTTCTTCGAGTCGCTTCTCCTTCGATTCCTTTTCCACTAGCTGAACTAACACTGCTTGACAACCTCTTCGAAGGAATTTCAGCGTTCTTAGACCAGAGATGATGTTTAACTGGCGATTCTTTCTTTCTCCTTGGACTGTGAGGACTATCTTTTTCTTAAGTGGTATTCTTACGACTTTCTTACCACATAAGATTTCGGCATGGTTGTCCGACAACCAATGCATACCAATAACTGCATCAAAGCTTCCGAGTTCAATAGGCATCAAGTTTATCTTAAAGGGATGATCTGCCAATTTTTTTTAGTGTGCACTCCTTAATTATACTATTTGCTTCAATCAACTTTCCGTCCGCTAATTCTATGGCATAAGCATTTTCTAATGGGGAAAGAGTGGCATTCAATTGTTCACTAAACTTAGCAGATATAAAACTTCTATCAGCCCCAGTATCAAATAACACATAAGCATACATATCATTAAGGAGGAATGCACCCGCCACCACGTTGGGATCCTGACGAGCGTCACCTGCTCCAAATACAAAAGCTCTCCCTTGAGCTCCACCATTGTTCCTTTTTTTGGGGCAATCCTTCTTGAAGTGCTCAGTGTTCCCACATTCGAAGCAGCTCGTTTGCGTGCCGCTGCTGCCTCCGTTGGTGTTAAACTTACAGTCTTGGGTCAGATGGCCAAGCTTCTTAAGCTTCTCGCAAGGGGTTGGACAGGGACCTACGTGATGGTAGGTGCATTGGTTACACCATGGTTTAGTGTTGGTATAGCCCTTCCTAGACTTAGTTCCAGCGACAAAAGCTTTGATGGTCTCGGGCTTTTTGGATTGTGAACCCGAACCTTTCCCCGATTTATCTTCCCACTTCCTCTTGTTTTCCCCAGCCTTGGCATCGTTCCTTCGGGCCACTTGGTCCATTAAGTTGTTCGCCATTCGGATGGCGCTCTGGATAGTAGTTGGGTTGGATACGGTGACATTCCCTTGGATTTGGGGGGCGAGTCCCCAGCGCTCAATACACTTGTATTCCGGAGTGACCATCTGTGGGCACAACAGACTCAACTCATGAAAAGGGTTAGTGTACCCAGCTACATCCGTTCCCTTCATAGCCAGATTCCAGAACTCTGACTCCATCTTTTGTAGTTCATTTCTCGGGCAATACTCATCGGTCATCATATGCTTTAATCGGCCCAGGCGAGTTGGTAAGCTGTATCAATTCCCACAGACTGGCATATGAGTTCCACCATGTCAAGGCGCCATCTTGAAGAGTGTGGGTGTCGAACATGACCTTCTCATCCTAGATGCAACCACTAACACGAAACACAGACTCCAGTTTCTCGAACCAGTGGACTAGTCCGACAACACCTTCTGTTCCGTTAAAGTACCGATGCTTACAACTTAAGAGTTCCTTGATTCCACATCCTTTCTGGGTTGAATCAGACCCTCCCGTGGTGCGACTAGCACCTCCGTCGCCGTTTGTGGTGCTATCTCTTTTTGTTTCATAGGTGGCTATAGCTGCTTCCACTCGTTGTGCGACCAGTTGTTCGATTTCAGCGGTGTTCATGGCTCTCTTTGGCGGCATTATCTTAAAGTTAAAAGAAAAGAACATAGTGTAAGAAGTTGAGTCTTAAAGATTTAAATTTTTCTTAAGGCACAGTTCTATAATCATCAAACACAGATTCATAAATAACTTGCAATTTTCATTAATTATTCATATTTTTCTTACTTTGGGGCGGGTTATTACCCGAAAATTTTTAGTCCTACACTATTACATAATAATTTCCTAACATTACAACGATAGGGGGGGGGGGGTACTAGGTGTGGGAGTGATTGGGGGTCTCTCCCTTTTCCAGTGCATTGAGGCGCTGAGTCAGCTCCTCATTACGTGCCTCACTCTCGGCTAATCGTTGTCGAAGCTCATTTAGCCCGGCCTGTTGGATGGCGAGGGCGTGCTGGTTGGGCCAGTATAGGTTGGAGTTTTGCAACTCCTCCCGCTCTAAACGGGCTGTCATCTCTCCAATGTCTTGGTTAAGCAACCGCACTTGGAGGTCGTGCCTTGAAGACCGTGCTACCAAGAGAGGTATGGTCTGTTCGGCGGGTTCTTGGGTGAGCGGTGGGGTAGGTGCGGAGGATGGTCCTCCGATCTCAAAGTGGGAGTAGATTCCCTCCTCCTGCCTCCACTCTTAGAGGGTCTCGGGCATCCAGCCCCATCTTCGGGCGTTTGCCCGTCGTTTCTGTGGTGGTGGACTTGGTTGTGGAGCCGGGATGGGAACAGTCTCTCATCTCGGCATGAAAATTCTTTTGTGTGATGTATACAGCATCTTTGGGCCGTTGGGGTGGGGGCGGTACGGTTTGAGTGACGGAACCTCCGGGTGATATGAGATGTGGGAGGGGATCACCGGGGGTGGTGGATCCTCTTCAGCGTCGTCTTCTTCCATGGGCTCCTCTTCTGACTCCTTCATCGGCTCTTCGGACGGGTCCTCTTCTTCAGACGGTTCTCCTTCGGTGAAAACCTCAGTGACTTCGGGGCTCATGGGGGTGTACTCATCCTCAGAATCGGACAAGATGATGATGGTGTTGTCTGACATGTTTTCTGCTATCAAGGTTCATTTATAGTCTTTTAGTTAGTTACAAAATATTTTCAAAAATCAGTAGAACTTAAGTGCTGTTATAGTTTAGGGTACTAATGCAACCTAGTTAACTATAACTATGGCTCTGATACCAATCTGTCACACCCCGTTACCCCAGTTGGCAAGGAAGCGTGACATCGCGGAAGCGTAACCATAATCATAACGAACGACCACTATATGGACGTTTTCAGAAAATACATCGATATAACTTTAAAATATAGAAATGTTTTACATAACCAACATAAAGTGTAAGCAGTTCGCAAATTATAGAGATTTAAATACATAATTAAATTAACAAAATAATGCAAATACATCTCTGATGGTTTGAAAATGAATGCGACTCAAAAGTACGGAAGCTTGAAAATACTTTCGATGCGATGCACTTGCCTTAATTTCCTGAAAATACATGCTAAAATACGTCAACAAAATTGTTGGCGAGCTCATAAGTTTACTCGTAAGTATGACTTGTATGGACATCAACAGTGGAGTTTGAATTTATAAAATCATAAATTCCATGTTGTGTATTACATATAAACCATCATGCAACCAAAACTTAATTATGAGTTTGCCCTATGCAGTATTCCCATACGTAATACCGTAATGTTAAATATATATGCATACTAACCCGAATGGGGGACATGACTCCCGATAGATCTATCCACAATATATTCACGTTTACAAATAAATGTAACTAACGATTCATGATTTGAGGGCTGATGGAACCACATGTGTAATACATAACAGAAATGAAGTAGTTTCCGTGTTCATATGAAAACGTAGCATGTATTTCAACCTCAAAACATAACAGTGTGAAAATAGGGGCTATGAAGACTCACCGAGCGTGTGATGACAAAATATCTGCGTAAAATGCAAGTTAGCGTAGATTGATGGGTGATGACCCGGATGTGATTAAACAAGCCCTAAATGATATACGAGACTTAATAATCTCCCATATATGATAATATGTATATATAAAGGTTTATATGTCTTAAATCACCCAACATTACAAGTTTATAAATAAAACCCACTTAAAACGTCAAGTTTATATATATATATATATATATATATATATATATATATATATATATATATATATATATATATATATATATATATATATATATATATATATATATATATATATATATATATATATATATATATATATATATAGGGAGGTTCAATGGAAAACCTCAATGCACCTGAAAACTTGTGAAAACCTCATTGCACCACCACAAATGCATCAAATTCCCCGCGTGATGCATCAAAATCCCGCGTGATGCATCAAATTTCCCGCGTGATGCATCAAAATCCCACGTGATGCATCACCTTATTTACGATCATGCCACCGCATTTTTCATGAAATGCACCAAATCGGACGGTATGCGTAGGTTTTCACAGTTTTCATGTGCATAGTGGTTTTCCATTGAACCCACCCCTATATATATATATATTCCAGCTTTTCGAAGGTTTTTCGGCCTACTTTGAGGCTGTTTTTGACCAAGCTCCAAAACGATTTGGCTTTGGTTTTCTTGGACATTAAACTACTATATACAAAAAAATTTTAAAGTCAAGAACGGCCATTTTTCGAGGTGTTTAGGTTAGGGAAAAAGTTCATTAAAAACCCTATGTTAGCCATATTTTTAGACTAGACATAGGTTTAACTTTTGAGACAAGAATCAACTCATTTTGTTAAGTTATGAATTAGTTATGATTTTTCAAAGTTGATGCAACATTTCTGCCGAAATTCCGTATTTCATAAAATTGAAATAACTAGTGATTCTTGTTGTCTATTCAAAGACTACTTGTATAAAAGTTATAAAAAACATTTATATAACTTGTTTTCATAATATTTACACTTACATGGTGTGTTTATATATATTTATAAACACATTTGAAGAAAACAACTTAAAAACAAAAACGAGTGATTTATAAACTTGAGTTTTTATTAAACTTGTTGTTGTTGGTGATTATATATATTATGCAAGACTTATATAAAATAAATATAAGATATGATAGGTTAGTATTACTTACTTTGATGTTTTATAAGAATGCAAATGATAAGAAGTTGAAACTCTTGCAAAAGTTGCACCAAGATCACTTCAAAATATGAAAAACACTTGAATTATTTCAAGAACACCAAAAATTGAAGTTTTTGGCTTTGCACAAGGCCATTGGCCGGTTTTTGAAGAGAGAAAAGAGAGGTTTTGGTGTGATAAAAATGGAAGAAAAACTCTCTACTTATAGAGAAAATTGGATCTTGAAAAGATGGTGAAATGATGAAAATAGTGTGAGATCTTTGGTGAGTTGAAAGAAGAGGATTTGATGGTGAAATGTTGAGTAAAAAAAATTATATTTCAAGTCCTTGTGTACTCTCCTAGGGCCGGCCTAATGAGGGGTATTTTTGATGTATTTTCATTTTTTGTGTATAAATGTATTTAGAAATGTATTCTTGTATTTCCTTTTTCTTGTAATTTCATAAATACTTTTGGATGCATTGTTTTAATAAATTGTTTTAGTCTTGCATAATTAATGTTAAGTAAGTGTATTAGTATGTGATTAGTGTCACTAATCATAGATTAATTATGTACTTGGTTGAATTAATCCATCATATCGTAAATCGATCGGATTAATTGATTTTCGATTCATCGCACCGATGAATTTGATTCTAATTGAGTTGATTTTCTTCATGAACATTGTTAATCACTTTGATTAATTGCTATGACCACTGATTAGGTTATAATTGGCTAGAACATACTGATTAGATCATAGTTGCTAACCTGGTTTAATGCCGGATGTTACAGTTGACCTTTTAGGTCTGTAACTCATTTGCACATAACTTTGGATCCTTACACTTTAGCCACTAAACAAAGTTTCATTTATTACAAATTGAACCCTGAAACTATCTGTTACATTTTAAATTTCAATCCTGTGGAGTCTATTTTGTAATAGTTACTTGAATATTATTTCCATGTAAATTTATTTCTTTCTTTTGTAAGTTAATTCTTGTATTTAGAAGTTGAGGGGTGTAGTTCATAAACCCTTCAAACTTGGTTTAATATTTAAGGGAAACATCCTAGGGTTTCCCACAAGTTTTGTCATTATTCTAAATTGAAAAAGCGGCTGTCGTTTGCTTTTCTATTCTCTCTGACAAGTTCATCCAAGATTAAAAGTTCTATTCTATTTGTTTGAATAATATTATTATTGCTTATTGAAGTGAGTTCAAAGATTATTAATTAGGATGAATTAATAATTGGTCTCGAAGCCACGGAAGCGGACTTAAACTGATTGATTGATGTTCATCACTGTCTTCGGTGTTCTTCACAAAACTCACGGTTTTATTCCTAATCTCCTTTAAATCTTCTGTTTTTTGTGTATTTTTATATATCATAATCATCAAAAATTACTCTAGTATTGATTTCGAGCAATATTGTTCAATCATTACAAGTTTTTATTGATTATTTGATGCTAATCGAATCTGAAAAAGTCTTGGTGATATTCATGGTTTTTGGATTAAAATCACTATTTTGTAAGAGTTTCTGGTTACTTGTTTTTCACAAAACTTGTTTCTAAATTCAAACCAATCATTTAGAAATTATTTCCAGCCTTTAACACACATTTTCTTTAATTCAGCAATTCTGGAAATTTTCTAAACTTCAATCTCGGATCACATTCCGGATCCAAATTCGGACCATCTCGGATCAATTTTCGGTCCATCTTGTATCACATTTTGGATCGCATCCGAAATTTGGTTGTCCCAAAAACACACCCGAATTTCAGTTGGAGCATTTTTCGGATTCTCTAAATCACTTGTTCTTCATTTTTAAAGTTTCAAAAGAATTTCGGATCACCCACCCGAAATTCTGATCACCCGAATCTCGGACCACCCACCCGAATTCCCATCCACCCGAATTTTGGATCTCAAGCCGAATTGAACTATAGGTATCTCGGCCGGTTCCTCCATCCGAATTTCGGCTCATCCGAATTTTGGTTCCTTCACCCGGAATATCAGTTTCAACTTCCAAAGATCCTTTTTCATAATCAGCACTCACCAAATCATCATGTCTAAAGAAGCTCTTGTCCTTGGATCAGAGAACAGACCACAAGTTCTCTATCCAGATTAATATGAGCAATGGAAGAAGCGGTTTCTCAAGTTCATCAACATGCAGCCCATGAGTCATCTCATGATGTTATCCATTAGTGAGGGACCCGCTGTCTTTTACTTTGAATGTCCAGCAGTAATAGATGCAGATCCTCCACTTCCGCCAACAAAAATAGTTTGTGAACCTGAGAATGACGTAGAAAAGGAAAGACAATCTGCAGATCGCAGGGCAAAGTATCTTATTTATCAAACACTTCCCACATATATTCTTGACGGGGTTGACAACAAACTGTCAGCTAAGGAAATGTGAGACAAACTGGAGATGCAGATGCTTAGGGCATACCTAGATGATAGGGCCAAATTGTAGAAGCCAAGGCCAAACTCTCCGAGTTTAGGGCCAAGGATGGAGAATCCATTCAGAGCACTTTTACAAGGTTTTGTGCTGTTCTAAATGAGCTCAACAAGCTGCACATAGAAAAGGAAAGATATGACATCAACATCCCAATCCTATCTTCTTTAGCTCTAGAATGGGCACTGGCAAGTAGAGCAACCAAATGAGCTTTGGACATCCCCAATGTCTCCATAAATGTGGTGTTTAAGGAACTCAAGAAATATCAGGGTGATGTAGACGCTCACAAACAGATGGCCAACACTCTGGCCTCTCTGTTGCTGACTGTCAACCCACCTACAAGACCGACAGACTCCCTGGCCTTACTTTCAAATAAGACACACACCTCTGAACCATAGCCAAACCCTTCACTGATGCCCTACGACCACAACAATGGTTCCTCATCTCAATTTTTGTATGCCATACCCCAAATGCCTGAGACTCTGGATGCTGAAGAGGCTGACATTCATGAACAGATGGCCTTCTTGTCTAATCTTCTTCAGCAAAATCGTTTCCACCAGAATAAGACCAACAATAAACTCAGATATGACACTGGTCCATATAGATATTCTGATGACCGAAGATAGGATAGGCGGGAGGAAAGGGATGACAAGTGAAGAGAGGAATGGAGGAGGGATGACAAGGAGGATAGGGCCCGAGAGGACTAGAGGAGATATGATCGCAACGATAGATGTTATGATGATAAGAGATTGAGACGAGATGATCGGAGGGATTATCGAGATGATCGCCGCTATGAAAGGTGTGACAATAGGAGGAATGATGATAGGCGGGAGTATCATCGCCGTGATGATAGTCGGGACTCCCGTCGCGCTGAGAAAAGGCCTGCTGAATGTAGAGAGGACAGACCTAGAAATGACAAGCCCAAGACATCTGATGAATGAGGCTGCTATATATGTGGGAAACGGGTCATTTTACTTGTGAATGCAAGAATCAATTCGAGCGTGACCTAGGTTATTATGAGAGAAAGGCCGAGGTCCTAAAGAAAAGAGCTGATGTGATGGCCCTAGTAGCACAAGACGACTACTCGGTAGATGAGGAAGACGATGATGAATATGACAGGGGCAGAATTTGTTATATGGCAGACTTTGCTGAGTATGCTTCTACTTCCGACTCTGAATCAGACACGTCTGTAAGGGGGAGAACACGGAAGATCCTACAGCCTGTCTGATGACCAAGTCCGAGGATTCTGAATGCTCCACATCAGATTCCGAGACAAATGAGGTACATTTCTTTTACATTCATAAGTCTTTAAATGTTTCACCTGTACAAAATGAATGTTAATTGCACACACAAATACTTGAGTTAGAAGCTAAGTACAATGCGGAAAAAGAAAAGTGTGTCAAGGTTGAACAAAATGCCCAATCTCTAAAACAAACATCCGAGAAGTATGAAAAGAGTTGGCTAAACGAGCATAATTTGGTAAAGAAATTTTTACTTGAAAAGGTAAAGGCTGAGGATAGGAACATTTTCCTTAAGAGTTGTATTGATACAATCACTGAGGAAAATAGTTTTTTTTTTTTAAGTCTGAACTGTCTGTTCTTACAAAACGCTTAGAGTCCGTAAATGTGGAAAGCTTAGACAATCAGAGAAAATATAAAATGATTAAAAAAGAGAGAATAGGTTTGTACTCACGAATCAAAGCCCTAGATGATGAATTTATAAACCGGGTCAGACTGAACAAACTATTCATCTAAATCAACCCAAAGAAACTAGGTTTTATCATTCCAAACAAGGAATTGGCTTTAAAAATCCTAAGTTATTAGAAAAGGTTCAATCAGTTCTACCAATATTTTTATGATAGAAGGTATGTGCGACGCGGGTTCAAGTATTTCTTTTTTCAATCATCAGAAGGAAGTAAAAGGAATGTACCTCATTTGTCTTTAAATCTGATGTGGAGCATTCAGAATCCCCGAACTTGGCCATTAGACTGGCTGTAGGATCTTCCGTGTTCTCCCCCACTACAAACGTGTCTGATTCGGAGTCGGAAGTAGTAGCATACTTGTCAAGTTTAATTCTGTCAGCCATATAACAGTTTCTGCCCCTGTCGTCTTCATCATTAGATTCCTCATCAACCTAGTAGTCTTCTTGTGCTATCAGGGCCATCGCATCAGCTCTATTCTTTAGGACATCGACCTTTCTTTCATAATATGCCAGATCACACTCAAATTGATTATTGCATTCTCGAGCAAAAGGACCCAGTTTTCCACATTTATAGTAGCCTCGTTCATCAGATGTCTTAGGCTCATCATTTCTAGGTCTGTCCTCTCTACGTTCAGCAGACCTTTTCTCAGCATGGCGGGAGTCCCGGCTATCATCACGACGATTATACTCCCGCTTATCATCATCCCTCCTATCGTCACGCCTTTCATAACGACGATCATCTTGATAATCCCTCGGATCATCTCATCTCTTTCTCCTATCGTCATAACGCCTATCATCACGACGATTATACTCCCGCTTATCATCATCCCTCCTATCATCACGCCTTTCATAATGACGATCATCTCGATAATCCCTCGGATCATCTCATCTCTCTCTCCCATCGTCATAACGCCTATCATCACGTTCATATCTCCTCGAGTTGTCACGTGCCCTATCATCACTCTCATCTCTCCTCCGTTCCTCTCTGCGCCTTTCATGCCGTTTCTCATCTCTTCTTTCATCACAATACCTACGTGGACCAGTGTCATATCTGAGTTGGTTATTGGTCTTATTCTGATAAAAATGCTTATGCTAAAGGCGATTAGATAAGAAGGTTATCTGTTCATGAATGTCAGCCTCTTCAGCATCTAGAGGCTCAGGCATTTGGGGTATGAGATATGGATATTGAGATGAAGAACCAGTTTGGTGGTAGTATGGCAGGGGTGAAGGATTTGGTTGTGGTTCAGCGGTGTGTGTCTTATTTGAGAGGAGGGATAGGGAATCTGTGGGTTTATTGGGTGGGTTACCAGTCAGCAACAGAGAAGCCAGAGTGTTGGCCATCTGTTTATGAGCGTCTACATCGGCCTGATATTTCTTTAGTTCCTTGAACACTACATTTATGGAGACATTTGGGATGTCCAGAGCTCTTTTGGATGCTCTACTTTCCAGTGCCCATTCTGGAGCTAAGGAAGATAAGAACTGGATATTGATGACATCTCTTTTCTTTTTAATGTGTAGTTTGTTAAGCTCATTTAGAACAACACATAACCTTGTAAAAGTACTCTGAAGGGATTCTCCATCCTTTGCCCTGAACTTGGTGAATTTGGTCTTTTGTTCCTCAATTCTGGCCCTATCATCTAAGTCTGCCCCATGCATCTGCGTCTCCAGTTAGTCCCACATCTCTTTAGCTGACAGTTTGCTGTCAACCCCGACTAGAATATCAGTGGGAAGGGCTTGATAAACGAGATACTCTGCCCCGCGATGTGCTGATTGTCTTTCCCTTTCTATTTCATTCTCAGGTTCTCGAACTTGCCTTGTTGCTGGAAGTGTAGGATCAGCAGTTGTTACTTCTGGACATTCTGAGTAAAAGACAGCGGGTCCCTCACTAATGGATAGGATCATGAGATGTCCCATGGGCTGCATGCTGATGAACTTGAGGAACCGCTTCTTCCATTGCTTATACTCATCTGGATAAATAACTGGTGGTCTGTTCTCTGATCTAAGGACAAGAGCTTCTCTAGACATGATGAATTTGTCAATGCTGATTACGAAATAAGGATCTTTGGAGGATCAACAGTTGTTACTTCTGGACATTCTGAGTAAAAGACAGCGGGTCCCTCACTAATGGATAGGATCATGAGATGTCCCATGGGCTGCATGCTGATGAACTTGCGGAACCGCTTCTTCCATTGCTTATACTCATCTGGATAGAGAACTGGTGATCTGTTCTCTGATCCAAGGACAGGAGCTTCTCTAGACATGATGATTTTGTGAGTGCTAATTACGAAATAAGGATCTTTGGAAGTGGAAACTCATTTCTCGATTGAAGCATCTGAATTTCGGATGGACCAGAACTCGGATGAGTCAGAGTTCGGATGGATTAGCAGAAATTCGGATGATGTGGATTTCAGATGGATGAACCATCCAAATTTTAGATGGTTCAGTTATGGAGGATGGGAATTCGGGTGGTGGTCTGAGATTTGGATGATCCGAATTTCGGTAGATGATCCGAAATTATTTTTAAAATTTTAAATTGAAGGATTACTGATTTGGATTACGATATTGAGATCTTGAGATGATGTGGATTACGATCTTGAGATCTGATTAGTCAGAATGAATCAGAATAAGTAAATGTATCCTGATTGGCATGAAAATAGGACTGATCTTCTCAGATGAAACAAAGAAGATATTTTCTCCCCCTTAAATGATGATCGGACAAAATTCAAAACAGTTTGCATCATTAAGGGTTAACAAAAACTCTTTTAAAAAAACTTTAACTATGAAAGAAAAACTTTTATTAAAAATAAATCCTTCCACCTACAACTATGCACTAAAAATTATTTCTTTTAGAAAATTTGCAAACTAGAAGAGTGAAGTTAAAAATATGTCGTCGTTAACGCGTAGTTGAAAACTCCCCTTGCAAATAAGAATAAATATCAGTCAACAGAATTTGGAAGCATAATATATGAGATAAATTCATGCTCCCTGTAGTCGTTTCGTCTTTGATGTTGAACTGACACTCAAATATGTGTGTCAGTGTGGTACTTTCATAAACTCTGTAGTACGGGTTCTAAACAGAGGTGTTTAGAAGCCATTCTATGAAGGTGGGGTTCTGTACAGATATGCACAGAAGCCATTTCATTTAGGCTCGTGTCCTGAACTTAAATGTGCAGGAGCCATTTATCTGCAAAACAATCACATAACTTTTGGTACCCATTGAAGTTTGGGTCTAGTCAGATTAGCTTTGGGTACCCATCTCTGAGTAATGACCTTCGTAGGTAACCATTTCCAATTGGGTTCCTTCATGTCAGTCTTTGGTACCCAGCGGAGAGTGAATATGGGCCCTTTGTGTTTATTTACGTGATGGTTAACAGATTTCTTCCCAACTTGGGATACACATCTATTCATAACATGAGCAGACTTACAAAGTTTAGTAGGACGTAAATCAAGTAACTGCTTAAAAGAATATTTCAAACAAGGTTTATGTGATACATAATCATCACACAAAGAAGTCTTTTGATTGACAACAAACCGAACTTTTCTTTTCTTTATGACATGAGAATCGGATATAAATGGTTGTGAGTCCTTAGGATTCTCGAAATGATTTTTCACTTGAGTAGAAGAGATCTCTGAGGCATTCTTAGTAGAGAACCAGTTATGCCTTTTGTTGGATTTTCCGATCTATTGTGGCTTTCAGGAATTCCCTGTACTCTTAAAGTAAGAGTATATAGAATTCCTTATGGCTCTTTTGAAAGAGGATTTAGAAGATTCACCGGTGTAAATCTTGATCAGAACTTTCAACTTTTCTTTGTCTTTCTTGATATCCAACAGATGTTTCCTTTTAAGTTTATAGTATGATTTAGATTCAGAACGACTTTCAACCGTGGAATTCTGGATGACAGAAACTTGTGGATTTAAATAGTTTTGGTTAGGAACAAGTTGAGATGCCCATCCCCTGAATGGTGGCTAGAAGCTGATCTCGTTCCTTGTCAAATGATTTAACATTAAGCTTGAAATCCTGTTCTCGAATAGAAAACAGTCTTCTTGCCTCGTTAAACTCATTTTCTTTTCTTAAAATTTTTTTTTCCTGTCTGAATCAAACAAATCTTTGGTTTCTTTTAAGGCTAACTCAAGGTCATGGAATTTATCATTATGCAATGAAGTGTCAGCCATAGAAGAATTAAGTTGAGCATTTTCGGCTTCTAGATCTGATATTTTCTTAATAAAATCTATCCGTTCTTGCTCAAAATGTCGTGTTGTTGTTTCCAGTATCTTTTTTAGATCAGAAGCCTGATGTTCTAGAACAGAATATGATGCATATTCGCGAGGTTTTGGCAAGGTCGGTAAAAGTGTAATATCCTTTGGTTCAACAAATTCATCTTCACTAAATGTTTTATCTAATTTTACTTGAAGAGAATCGTAATTTAACCAATCATAAACAAATTTAATTTGTTTTATATCAGATTTTGCTCATTTTTCTCTTCTTTGGCTAGCACTTCTGGCCAAGTTCTGTGATATGGCATAGTGTACCCGCAACCCAGAGTTTCATAATCATATAAAGGATCATGTAGTTTATTAACCATTTTTCCATGGCTCCAGTATGGGTAAATCCTAAACCATCTTTAGACTTCAACTCTCTAGGTTTATACATACTTATGGTTTGATCAGTTTGACCGCGTTTATAAAACCTTTCATCCATGTCTTTGAGTTTTTCTTTTAATTTCATTTTCTCAGCCAGTACATACTCATATTTGTAATCATTGTCAGATTTTTCAGATTTAAGCACATGATGATCGTATTCTAGCTGAGAAAATTTGGCAGACAAATCCTTTTTCTTGTTATTAGACATAGACAATTTTTCTTCAAACACTAAAATGTTTGTTTTCAAATCAGACTGTTCATTTCGAGCATCCTGAAGAGCAGTCTTAAAGGCATCTAACTTATTAGTTTTTTTCTTAGCATATCTAGTTCAGCTAAAACTTCTTTACGGAGAAGACTTACCCTAGAGACTTGTGCGGAGTGTACCTTGTCTGAAATCTTCTCGTTCGGTCCAGACATAATGAGATGCTTGCTTGAATGGATCTTTAGATTGGTGATTGACTTGAGTTGATTCAACACTTAGAAAGAAACTTGAAGAATGATATGATAGTTGTAAATTTTGAATCAGAATGATCCGAGAGTTATGACTTTCGAATGGAATGAAAAACACAAGTTGAAATTTGCTAAGTCTGAAAAAGTTTGGAACTGAAAGTCAGACTAAGAATGGTTCGCATATTATAGCTTTCGGATGCTAAGGATCCAAAAGTTTTAACTTTCGAATGTAAGAATTAGAAGCACTATTCAAAACTTTCAAGTCTAACTTTTGAGTCACAAAGGATTAGAAAGTTACAACTTTCTAATTCCAAATGATTTAAAAATTTAACTTAGAAAAAATTGAGCACAACGGTTCCACAAAATTTAGATCAAATCTTTTATGAATTGATTGTGAAAACAGAATGATGTTCACCCGAAGGATATAGTATTAAACAAATTTTCATAACCAACCGTTAGAATTTATCTTAGATTTTAAATACTAAAATTCATTCGAAAATCGATCAAAACCAATTTGTTAGCTCTGATACCAATTGTGGGTCCCGAATTAATCAAGCAAACAAACAATCACACAATATATATAAAAGAGTACGAACGAGAAACAATAATAATTACCGAATATATTAAACCTTGAACAAAGACTACGAAGAACGAATGTTTCTTTATCTCAACCGAACAGCTACACGCACTCCTACACCTTCAGTTATCTGGTTGTATGTTTTATAAACCCTAAATAACTTTTAATTAATAAACCTAAATAGGCCTAAGCCTGTTGGTTAAACTAATAAAGCCCGTACATAAATAGCCTATGAACTATTAAATAAATACAAATAAACCCCTAGACTTGATTACTATTAATTAACCCGAACACCTATTCTTCGCATTTTTTCAAAATTAGAAAACCTTCTTGAATTTTTGATTCAGTGGTTTAATTGATCTGAATTTTTGATCGAAGGTGGAATTTTAAAAGACGAATTCATTGAGATAAGTCTTAGATTTTAACTCCAATCGCACAGAAATTGATTTTGGTTTTACTGATTTTTTTGAAACTTTTGAGTTCTTACTGTTTTTGTCAAAATTTTTGGTATTTAATCTGAAATTTGACAATGTTTCTTTCTAAAAAGTGTTTCTGTGTGAAAACCGCACTTTCGCTGTTAGTGTGAGATCAATTAGTGAATTTTTTGTTGGAAAGATTGAATTTGAACTTGGTTTGTTGAAAACAGTTAAAACTCGGGCAACATTAAGTTCATAGAGTTGACCGAGTTTCACAAAGAACTGATTGAGATTTATCAAAGCTTTGGCCGAGTTTGATCAAAGCTTTAACCGAGTTTATTCAAGTATTGACCGAGTTTGTGCAGGCATTGACCGAGTTTGACTACTTTGCTTAATTGTACTTCGAGTTTAATCATTTGTTACGTGAATTTGATAATTCATTCACCTGATTTTGTTTAGAGGTCATTCGATTTTGACCAGAATTCATCCGAGACATATTGTTCTTTATCCGAGATTTATAAAACTTCATTCGAGTTCATTCATCTTTCATTCGAGTTTACCCATATTGTCAACCGAGTTTGACATAGTGTCATTCGAGTTTCATAAGGTCTCAATCGAGTTTAGTCCTTAATCATTCCAGTTAGTTCCTTCATTATCCGAGTTTGATACTCTTTTGTTTTAGTTTTTTCACTCTTACACCGAGTTTGTTCGTATACAATCCGAGTTTCATTAAGTGTTCATAGAGTTTAATCAGTAATCACTCAACATTCCATAAAAAGATCTTGGAAGTTCAATATCAGCAATTCAAATGTCAAAACACTCTCTTGCTCTGGGATCAGAGACCAAACCTCCAACTTTTTACATAAGGGAATATGTCCAATGGAGGGAGAGGTTTCTTGAGTTTATCAGTTTTCATGATCTGGTCTATGAGATGTTGACATCATTGACTGATGGTCAAGCAAGGTTTTATGTTACCATTCCTGCAGTACCAAATGATACCTCCAGTCCCTGAGAGAACTGAGGAGGTTACAACTGCCAATCTATCCAAAGCTCAAAAGAGAAGGAAATTAGGTGACAAGACAGCCAAATCAATCTGGGATGAGGTATGTAAATTGATGAGAGGTTCTAACAAGGCTGCTACCAATAGAGAAAGAAACAGTTTAATGACTTTTTAGAATTTCAGAGCGAGAGAAGGGGAATTGTTATAAACTACATACTTAAGATTTGTCAATCAAGTAAGTGAGATGAAAAGGAATGGGGTCACCAAGTCAAACTTGGAGATAAATGTCAAGTTTATGAATATTCTCAACCATGAGTGGGACAAGTATACCATGATCATTCAACAGACCAAGGAAATAGAGGAAATGGACATTGATATGGTCTTTGAAAATTTAAAAAACTATCAGGAGGTTGTTTTGAGGAAGGTATCAGGAAAGAAACAAGAGGAAAAAGCAACTGTTGATTCATTGGCTCTCTAAGACGACAAAAAGTACAAGTATAAGTTAAAGAAGGAGAAGCGAGTGGTAGTTAGCAGTTCGTCAGAATCTAAATCAACGAACTCTTCAGCACACCCAGAAATGGATGAGATGAAAAAGCGGATGACACTTCTGAGAAAACCATTTCAAAAGAAGTTATATCGTACGCCAACGAATAACAAGATGCGATATAAAACTGGGTCCAGGTTGTATGAAAAGACTAGAGAGAGTAGTGGGAAAGAGTACGAGAAGTCTGAAAAGCCAGAGAAGTCTGCTAAGAAGGAAGATGAGCAGAAATGCTATAATTGTGGCAAGCCAGGCCACTACGCCCGAGAATGCCGACAGCCTGTCGTTAAAAATTTAGAATACTACACTCGAAAGGCGTTGTTGGCCGAAAAAAGGAAGTCGGGAAGGCCTTGATGGGAGAAGATGATCACTGTCTCCAACTCTCAGAAGACGATGATATTCTGGATGAGGATGCTCATATATGCTTAAAGTCAGAAATTTTTGATGAATCTGAACAAAGTGAATCTGCAATGATTGCTGAGGATGAAGTCTGGGTCGGGCTGGTAGATGATCAAGAGGAAAAGAAAGATGATTCTGATTCTGATTCTAAATTAAGAGAAGATGTAGCACTGATGGCTACAGGAGGAGCTGAATGTAGTAAAGATCAAGAGGATGATGGATCAGAATCCGATACTTCAGAACAGTCAGAGACACCTGAGGTAGATTCTAATCCTGACGCAAATATAGATAACTCCTATGAGCTTGAAAATAAGGTAGCTCAAATGGCTTACATGCTTAAACGATTTGAAAAATCATTGAAAGTCGAGATAAAGAATGCCCATTCTTTGGAAAACAAATTGAGACTTGAGCATGCATTAGTGTTAGACTTTTCAAAAGATAAGGCATCCGCTTTACAATTTGTTTCAAATATGAAAGAAAAATTCAATAATCTTCAACTTGAGAACAAAAAGCTAAATAAAACTTTTACTGACTTAAATGAAAAACTTAAATCAGCTAAACTAGAAACTGTAAATTCATCTGTAAAATATAATTCAATCTTTGCAGAAAGAACAAATTTTTGAGAAAATCAAATCCTTAGAAGATATTTTTTCAAAAAGAGGGCAAACAGAACAAACATTCCATTTAAATCAACCAAAAGACACACATTTTCATAACTCAAAAGCTGGTATTGGTTGTAAAAATCCTAAGTATCTAACGAAAGCAATTTCGTGTTCTCCAACACTATATGATACAAGATACATGAAGTTAGGATTTAAAATAGTATTTCTAAAAGCTTCAGAAGAATTGGAACCAAGTGAAGATCTAAAACGATTGGGAGAAGATAAAATGCAACTCAATTTGGATTATAACATTCTAAATGAAAGTTATAGAAGTCCACCGAAAACAGAAGAGCATATCAAGACATATTTTGATAAAGATTTGTCTGAAAATAGAACTTTCACTCAAAAGCCATACATTCCAAATTCAATTCTTAAGAAGATTAATACTGATCTTGAATTGAAAATAAAAACTTTTGAGGATGAAAAAGTAAAGCTTCAGGCTTTTATTCAAAATTTAGAAATAAAACTTAAAGAACAACCTGGACTAAAATCTCAACCTGATCAGAAAACTTCAGTTAAAACTGACTCCATTAATTCTGAAAACGAATTTATTTATTCATGAACTCCGAATTCAATTCTTTAGATGAAATGTTTGTCAAGATTGATGAATTTGTAAAACCTCTTTATGACAAACAATCTGATGAAACTGAAGGACCTGTAAGTATTTTGAAAAAAGTTTATGCAACTCCCAAGGTTGAATCAGTTTCATCACCTGTTTTGCAAAGTAAGGAGAAAGAAAAAGTTTCTTTTGTTCCTTCTATTTTTGAAAAAGGTGAATCGCTTTCTTCAAAGGTTACAAATGCATAGAGGTCAAATACTTCTCATGGTAAGAAGGTTTTACAAAATACTTCTTATTCTAATTTGACTAATTCTCGTTCTTCCTTTATGTCGGATAATTTTGTGAAAAGATCTTCAAAGCAAGTGTGAAGAAAGAAGCAGGTTCCAAAGAAAAAGACCAATTTTCAAAAGAGTGGAGAATAAAAGATAGTAGTATTACACATAGGACTAGTTTCATAGGGAAAACTGTCTGTAGTAACTCAAATACTAAACTTTGTTCTAAATATTCTCATGCTGATCGGATGTCTTTAAATTTTGTTCCTTGCCATGGTTGGAATGCAAAATCATTGTCTAATTCAAATGTGTGCATATGCGTAGGAAAGAACAATGTTCCCAAGTTTAGATAGAAACAGGTTCCAAAGAAACCAATTCAAAAATCAGTTCCAAAAAGAACTGTTCAAAAATGGATACCCAAGAAAACTGTCAAAAAGTGGGTTCCTAAAATAAAGAATGTTTATGTTTCTCTACCTGTTGTAACACCACATGATTTACCTAACTCAAAAGGACCCAACTATAAGTGGGTACCTCATTGTTTACTTCGTCTTATAAGTAAATCATGTGTGGTATTTTGATTTTGGTTGTTCCAAGCATATGACCGGATAGCGAGACACCCTCACGAATTTTGTGGATAAATTCTGTGTGACAGTCAGAATCAGCAATGATCAGTTCTGTTCGATCAGAGGCTATGGAAGTCAGGAATTAGATAAGATCACAATTCCTAATGTTTTTTATGTCGATGGTCTTGGTCATACCTTGTTCAGTATTGGTCAGCTACGCGATAAAGGGTTAGAAGTCAACTTTAAGGCAAACAGATGTAGTATCAGATCTGGGGAAGGGAAGGAAATTCTAGCTGGAACTAGGAAGAATAACTTGTACTCTATTGACTAAGCCAACATAAATTTGAAAAAAGATGTCTGTCTACTGTCCAAGGCGTCTTGAAAAGAGTCATGGTTGTGGCATTGCCGTCTTTCCCACCTGAAATTCAAAGAGATTAATAACCTTGCCAAAGAAGGTTTAGTAAAAGGCCTTCCAACTCTCAAATTTCAAAAATAGCAGTTATGTGCGGCCTGTGAGAAAGGGAAGATGGTGAGGACTTTGCATAAATAGAAAGTTGAACATTCTTCAACTAATCCATTAGAGCTACTTGACATGGATCTTTGCGGGCCAATGCAATTACAAAGTATAAATAAGAAGAAGTATGTTCTTGAAATCGTCGATGATTACTCGAGATACAGATGGGTTTTCTTTTTGAGTTCCAAATCCGAAGCTACAGAAACTATAATTGACTTCCTGCGCAAAATTCAAGTCAAGTTGCAGGTTTCTGTCCATACCGTTAGATATGATAATGGTACAGAATTTAAGAACATGTCCATAGAGACCTTTCTTAGTTCCGTAGGAATAACCCATCAATTTTCGGCTGCTCGTACCCCTCAATAAAATGGTGTAGTTGAACGACGAAGTACACTTGTTGAATCTGCAAGGACGATGCTACCATACTCTAATCTGCTATTGTTCCTCTAGGCTGAAGCTGTAGCTACTGCGTGCTTTATCCAAAACAAATCGATCGTAAACAAACGCTTCGGAAAAACTCCATACGAGTTGATTAATAAACGAATTCCTAATATTAAATTTTTCCATGTCTTTGGTTGCAGATGTTTTATTCTAAACGATAAAGACAACTTGGGGAAATTCAATCAGAAAGCAGATGAAGGAATTTTTATTGGATACTCAAAGGAATCAATGGCTTTCTGACTGTACAACAAATGCATAAAGACTGTCAACAAAAGCGTCAACATCAAATTTGATGAAGGCATCATCATCGCTCCTGGACATGCCAGTTCAGGACCCGAGTCTCAACGGAAACCTTCTAAGAAGTCAACTGAGCTGAAAGTTAATTTGAATGATCTCAATACGTTATTTGAAAATTTTTATGATGACTACTTTGATAAGACCAAAACTAATATTCCTATTTTGGTTCCTGATAGAATTAATGAAGATCCTGTGGTAGTCTTAGATTATTCTCAACCAGCTGTTTCTGGAGATACTGGAGAAGTTTCGACAAATGATATACATATTTCGTTTAAAAGTGTACAACAACTTTCAGCTCTAGAATCCCAAGACACTCCCTTAAATAATCAAACCCCCAAATCCCCTAATTCAGTTGAGATTCCAATAACTTCAGAATCTATTCCTTGTCAATCCTACCTGGATTTAAATCCCAATCAATACCAACTCCAACCATATCCTCATACATACAAATGGACAAGGGATCACCTAGCTGAAAACATCATTGGAGATCCCTCTGCGTCGGTTCAAACCCGGAGAGCTACTAACAATGAATGCCTCTTCTCAAACTTTTTGAGTAAAATTGAACCAAAAACTGTGAAGGAAGCTCTTCAGGATGCGGATTGGATTGTCGCTATGCAAGAGGAGCTAAATCAATTTGGGCGGTTGAGAGTCTGGCGGATGGTGGAAAAACCAAAGGACAAATCCATAGTTGGCACGAAATGGATATTCAAGAATAAGAATGATGAAAATGGTGTGATCATCTGCAATAAATAAAGACTCCTGGCCAAAAGATACAGTCAACAGGTTGGAATTGACTATGACGAGACGTTTGCACCTGTTGCCGGGTGAAATTAATTTTTTCTTGGGGTTACAAGTTAAACAACTGAGTGATGAAATTTTCATCAATCAGTCAAATTATTTTCAAGACATGTTGAAAAAGTTTAACATGGTCAACAGTACCTCAATGAAAACACCCATGGCTCCCGATTCAAAAACGAACCTCGATGAGGACATTTCATGGAAACCAGGTGATGTTACTCGTTATCGAGGAATTATTGAGTCATTAATGTACTTAACCGTGAGTAGACCTGATATTATGTTCGCTACATGTGTTTGTGCTAGATATCAGCCAAATCCAAAATAATCTCATTTGGCTGTTGCCAAAAGGATTCTAAGATATCTGAAGGGTACACCTAACTTAGTTTTGTGGTATCCTAGGGAATCAACGTTTACATTGACTGTGTTTTCTGATGCTGATCATGCAGGAGACATAGTGGATAAAAAAAGCACATGAGGAGAAGTTCAATTTCTTGGCGATAAACCCGTTTTCTGGTCATCCAAGAAATAGCACTGTGTTTCACTATCAACAACTGAAGCAGAATATTTTGTTGTATCCTCGAGCTGTTCACAAGTGCTATGGATGAAAAGCCAATTGCGCGACTACGAGTTTACATCACAGAAAATCCCTATTTACTGTGATTCTTAGAGCGCGATTGCTATTGCATCTAATCCAGTGCAACATTAAAAAACAAAGCACATTGACATTAAGTATCATTTTATTAAGTATCATGTACAAAATGGTAATGTCGAATAACATTTTGTATCTACTGAATATCAGTTAGCTGATTTGTTTACCGAAGCGTTAGATGAAAAATGTTTTAAACTTTTGGTATACAAATTGGGTATGCTGAATCGATAGATTTAAACATTCATGTGTTACAAATTATAATTTTTCATTTTACAATTTTTTTACTTGATTTATTTTTGTGTGTTAATCTCTTGTAATTTCAAATTGTTGATTTTTCTTAGATTTAACTGATTTCGGATTGTCATGTGCAGGGGGAGCAAACGGAAAATTATAACTGTGTAACTGTTTTTAAAACACTTTATGTAATATTTTTTATCTGCTTAATTGCAAGGGGAGCAAATATACAAATTTCAAGGGGGAGCAAATGTGTTTATTTTTGTTGTTTTTATTTTAGTTCATTTTTTTTTTGTTTTTTGTTTTGTTCAATTTTTTTTATTTTTTTGTTTGTTTTGTTATTTGTTGTTTGTGTATGTGTCTTTTAATTTTTAATAAAGTGGGCCGAATTGTGAGAAAGAGAGTAAAGAATTTGGGCCGGGTAAAAAACTTCAAAGTGATATAAATTTGAATTTCAAATTCAAATTCACTTTTTCACTATTTTGAGAACTGTGCACCGCCTAAATTCCCCCAATTCTCATTCTCTCGGATTTTCATCAAACAATCATCCAATAATCTAGTTCTTGTTTGATTCATGTTTTTCAATGCATCATTATAAGTTTCATTTGGTATTTTTTTTACTGGTTTACATATATTTTCAATATTTTTTTGTTTCGAGTTTTGTGTTACTGTGTGTGTTTATTGGTGTGTGTGACAAACTGATATCATTCAGTTGGGATCCAAAGTTAAAATTGAATGTATATATATGTATGCATAGAAGTGAACTAAGCTTGGTTTTTGAATTTCAGGACTTATAATGCATCATACAACATTTAATTTGAGATTCAAGTTTTAGTTTTTTGAGTTTTAAGTTTTTCTAAAACTCAGAATTTTGAAAGTCATGAAGTTGTTTTGGGAACAACTTCAATAAAGGAAAAAGGTTTAAAATGAAATTTCGAGTAGGAACATGTTAAAGTGAGGTTTTAAAGTCCATGGATTGAATTTTTTAATTTTCAGAGTGTACTAGGACTTTGATTATTTTTCATCTTTCAAATTTGATCAAAGAGTCATCCGAGAAAACTTCAGTTTTAATCAAGTTTAATAACTTATCACCCGAAAAAACATAAGTCTTAATCGAGTTTGATAAACTTTTATCCAAGGAAGTTTAAGAGTCATTCGAGTTTGTCAAAACATTATCCGAGTTAAATTTAGGCTCATTCGAGTTTGACAACACTTCATCCGAGTTTACATTACACTTAACCGAGTTTGATAAAACATCATCCGAGTTAGCCTTAGGGTCATTTTCATTTGTTTATGTGTTACCCGAGTTTAGTTTAAGGGTTAATCGAGTTTCATAAACCATTACCTGAGAATGTGTGCTTCATTCGAGTTTGGTGTTGTGTCACCCGAGTTTACGGTGGGAAAATTTCATTTTTCAGAGAAATTTCATTGTTGGGATTAACTTTTATTTATGAATGTAATAGTATAGGGTTTATTTTGTAATTTCTCAATCCTTTTGTATTTGTATATAAATAGATGTACGTGTATTTTAGTACTAACTTTTGCACGGATTATTCTTTCATTGTGTACGGATAGATCAACCTAGGGTTCAGTGCATTCACACAATCGTATGTAATTCTCTTCTCTGGAATCTAATCATTTGGCTGACTGTGTTTCAATCTTTTTCTAAATTGTTTGATTCAAGTTTGTGATTGTTGTTATTTAAATATCAATTGGTATCTATAATTTTGATGAGTATGATGATCCAGATGAAGATAGTGAGGTGTTTAGAATTAAAGGTTTTGAGAAAGAAATTGATGTGCCTGAGCAGAATGTATTTGAATTATTTGAGGAGTATGTGAGAGCTGAAAATATAAATGATGAAGAGGGGCTGGTTGAGGAAATCTTGAAAGATGATATACCAACACCAATGGTTGAAAAGCCAACGGTGACGGTTACTGTGAAAGAAGAGGAAGATCTGTTTCTAGTAAGTGGAGTTGTGCCTGAATCACTCCAAAGATTAACAGAAGTTGAGTTGATGAATAAATTTTTCAAAAGCTACATTCTGGCAGATGAGTCTGGAAGACAACATCATTTAAGATTTGCTGTTCAAGAAGTTGTCCAGAAAGAAATTCATGACATGCTGAGCCTTCTGGATGTTGAAGAGGTTAATCCGAAGAAGAAAGTCAAGAAGCTCAAGCTGTCAGAAAAACAAAATGTTGATTTTATAAAGAAACTGAATAGGCTTCCATTCTTAGAAGACTAGTTGGGAAGGAATATATTTTGCAAGAAGTATACTCCATGTTCATATTTGAAGCTGTTTAGAGTGATTGAGCCCAATATGCCAAATCTTGTCAATTACGCACATTTTCCAGCAAACAAGACATACGAAGTGAATATAGGATAGCTGAGCTTAAAAGAATTGACAAAGATCGATTTGTCAATATTATCTATCCTTCTTTCACTATAACAAGAGCGGATGGGAATACTTATGAGTTTAGTGAAGCTGAGCTGTTTAGGATGAATCTGATTGATGTAGAAGATCTTTTCGATGAATTGTGCCGCAATAAAAGAGAAGAAAACTGTTAGTGTATTGTGTGTAAAGATGACATTACTACTGCATCATGGCTGATTTCATAAAACACTTGAGGGTCACACCGATGAGCAAAACTAAGCAGATGCAATTAAACTATTGAATCAATAATATTGGATATTGTTTATGACACGAAATGATCATTGAGATTAAATTAATGGATGATTAATTATATCTCAAATGTACGGGGACTATAAGTGCAATATTGGATATTGTAGCGATTTAATTGTCATTGGATGATAATTAAATAATTATCTAGTCTTTTATTTATTATTGGATATTAAATAAAAGATTTATTTATTTGAATCAGAATTATCATCTATTATTAGATAATTGAATGGATAATTATAAACAAATAAATAATAGATAAGTATAGATAATTATCTAGTCATTTATATATTATTAGATAATATATAAAAGATAAATATTATTTAATAGATATATAATTATATAAGGTTTAAATAATAAAGATAATTATTAAAATATATATTATATAATATATTAAAGATTTAATTAATATATATATATAATATATATATATAAGTTCGGCCATATATATATATATATACACACACCAACGTGTGTGTATATAGATATACGCCCATGACCCATGTGGGGTGTGGGGTTTTCACAAAACGAAAACAACACACAACTTTGTGTGTTTGTGTGTGAACGGCCGCAACAAACAAAAACAAACCAAAAGGGTTTGGTTCTTCCTCGTTCTTCGTGTGTTTGATTGCATACCTGACGCCGCTCGATCGTATCATCACCGATGGATACCGAAAGCATCCTGTTCGCGTATTATTGTCATCGAATACAATGGTACATATTTTTATATCTTTCTCGTTTACTTATTTTATGTATACTTGATGATCCGTGTACGGAATTCGTTGATTTTAAAAAGCTTCCGCTGTGCGTTAATATGATTAATGTTTTTGTTTTTACGAAAAACCATACGAATTCCCAACAGTGGTATCAGAGCCGCGTCAAGTAACATAATGATAGTATTATTCGTGTATTTATGTCCAATGTTATTAAAGTTTTGATTTTTAATAATTAAAAGTGTTTTAAACGATCGAAATCAATAATTAAACGTTTAAGGTTTTGATTTGGCTTGGAGAAAATCGACCAAAGGTTTTGGAAACCCCATGGTGATTCTCGGCCAACCTTGGAGTTTCTCGGAACTCGGGATTTTGAAACCTTAGTTCGTTTTATTTAGTTGATTTTTGATTGTTTAAAAGTGTTTAATTGATTAAAGTCGAAAATTAAACGTTTCGGTTCGCGAAATCAAACCTAGAGATTTCGGCCATGGGTTGAGACCCATGACCTCTCGGTTGTGATGTGGTAACCGAGGTGATGGATTATTTGTTTCCATCATGTCGTTTAATTCACGGTTAAACTCGAACGATTAAATTAAATGCGTTAAAATCGAATCAATAAATCAAAAGTGTTTGGTTATTAATATTTAGACATTTGTGACAAAATATATGTAAATATGTTTTTGGTTTTACAAAATTAAAGTGGAGACTTTATTAGTTTTTTTTTATAAAATTCGCAAATCGGTTTAAATATTATTCGATTCGATAATTAAACGATTAATTGGAATATGGAAATCGAAGTAATCAAAGTGAGTTGATTAATGGCTTCGATTAATTTCAGCCGTCAAATGGTTTGATACCCTACTTATTTTCGGTTCATATGGGTTATTGAACCCGAGTATGAGTCGGTTAACTAAGTTGGTTCGTTTCCGTTTTCCGATAATTCGTCGATTAAATTAAATCGGTTTTAATTAAAAGTTAAGTTTTAATGTTGAAATTAAAATTAATGGAAATTTTAATTTATAAACTAGATTTAATTTATCATTTAATATTTAGTTCCATAAAATGCATTATTAAATTAAAGAAAGTTTAATTTAAGGATTCTATTTTCAAATTGATGAAATCTTGACTTTGAGTTTCATGCTCGGTCATGGTTTAAAGTTTTGAGATTTGATCTCGATATTAACGTTTTTGGTAGAAATCGTTTATAACCATAAAGAAAAGTTTTTGGTGTTATTTAAAGATGGTAAACTTTCTTTAAAATATTTTAAAAGACATATTTTATTGGTAAAATTGTTTATTCAGAAAATTGACATTTTAAATAAAGTGTATTTATTTCTGGAAAGGTGTTTCTATAGAATAATAGTTAATTGATAATTATTTAAAGGAAGTTTAAATTATTTATCAATATTATTTGAAAATAATAACTATATTTATTAAAGGTTGTTTGATAAAAAGTTTCTTAAAATAGTAAGTTAAGTTTCAAAGGTGTTTGAATTGTAAATTGAATATTTTAAGAAAAGAGTAGTTTTTAATCCAAAGATAATGCAATGATGGAATTGAATTTGAATTTTTCGGGAAAAAGTTTCTAATTTTGGAAAGTGTTCCTGAATTTCGAGTTTACGAACCGTGTTTAGTTTAAGAACGATATTGGACATATTTACTTCAATTAATGGTGGATTAATTGGTTTTGGAATTATTTTCATGTCAAGATGAAAATGAATTCTGGATTATTTACAAGCTTTACTGCTTTATTTATGTTTGTGACATAGCCGAGTCTTGAGACCCCTTTTGTTTAGATGGTTGTTTATTTAAACGTGTTGTTTGCTATTTTTATTATTGGTTATTTTTGGGAAGGACTGCGTGCAATTGGAATCCCAGTTTTTAAGATGTAATCTGTAATAGGTTAGAAAATATGCAAATGTATTTAGATTAAAATTATGTAAAAATCTTTGCGAAGATGTCCATCAAGAAGGAGGTCATCCATCAAGGACGCTTGGAGATATCATCGGATGCTGAGGCTAGTGGGAGCTGAAAGAGTTCAACCTTCTTGCCTTGTGTGTTGATTTTGTCCCCTTAGGTTTTGACCTAATTGGTTTGTCCGTATGGCTCTCGGAAACCAATTTAGTTTTTTGGCAAGGCTATGTCACCATGTGATTGTATGTTTTATTTCTTTATGCTTTATTTATATTTGCGTGGTTGTGGTGACAAAGTAGATAAATAAAAGAAATCAAAACTACAATCATTTTTTATGAAAAAATTAAAGTATTTAAAAGGAAGTTTAAATTGAAAACTTTAATTATTTTGTCAGGTGTTACATATGACATTTTTATGAAATTAGTTTTCCAAATAAAAAGGAGATTTATTTTTAAAATGTCATATGATCAAAGTGTTGAAATTCTTAAAACTGGTACATTGACTGGACTGTTTACCAGATTAGGTGGTGTCTAGGACAGTCTTGCCCGGGCTGTGGAATCTCCGAAAGGTTTAGAACCGAAAGGATCCTGCCCGCAGACTAACCTGACTGGCCACTAGTTCTTGGTAAGAGACTGGTTATAAACCCAAATTAAAAATCTGACACAGCACACCGTCCATATAGTGGCACTCACGGTGACCGGTCGTCGTAAGTAGGTTCAGCCTTCGTTGGGTGCTTACGCTGTAAGCTCGGAGAGCTGTGAGGTAAGCACTGCGGATCCTAAGTGAGACTTGGGCCAGTGACTTGCAGTTGTTATATGGTGTGTGTCAGTGGTGGTTCCTCAGTAAGACTATTGTCCAAGGTGTGGATGAGATTAAACATGATCAATTTAAGAAATTGAAAATCTCATAAGATCTAAAAGTTGCAAAGGGGTTGTAATTGGTACGAAGTTGCCTGCCTGAGTAGCTTATTCATGTAGGTTCAGCCTCCGTTGGGTGCATGAATAAGTAAAATGGTTCTTAGGATTAATAAATCATTTTTTAAATTTTGGGTTATTGATTTATTAATGGTTAATCAAATACTAATTTTTGAAAAATTGTTTAAGATGGTTGAAAAAGACAGAGGTAGAAGCGGTTTAATAATAACAATGACAATAATAGTAACAACAACAATGCTAACGTCAATATTCTTTCCCACTTGAAAATCCTCCCCAAAAGCACATGCTGCTACTTTGAGGTCCATTCGGGATATGGAGAACTCAAAAGAGGCAACTTCCTGGACTGGGAATAAGATCTGACTAATGTTCTGAGTACAGAGTGAAAGTCGTATATTCTGGAAAGGGCACCAGAACTTGCTCCTGTAGAGACTGCTACAGTTGAGGAGAGAAATCTCCACAGGAAGCACTCTGAGGATTCGGTCAATGTTGCCTGTCGAATGCTAGCGACCATGACATCTAAGCTGCGGACTAGCCTTATGGACGTCTCAGCTTGCCAGATGTATCGCCAGCTAAAGGATATGTTCCAGACTCAGGCTCGGACTGAAAAACATATACGACTAGGGCTCTGAGCTCCTGCATAATGGCAGAAGGAACAACTGTTAGACCCCATGTGCTGAAGATGAAAGGTTATCTGGATCATCTTAGCAGAGTTGGGTATCGCGTGACACAGGACATGACCACGAATCTGATTCTCAATTCCTTATTGAAGGAATTTTAGCAATTTGTAATTTGTTACAATATGCATGGAGAAGATAATCAGTGGCCTGCATCAGATGCTATAGACTGCTGAGGGAATGATTAAGGAGAGAATATAGGGAAAGAGACGGAAGGGAAAGTAAGTTTCCAAGCCGGAGGTTAAAGCTAACAAGTAGCTAAAACCCAGAACCAGAGAAGTCAAATCCAAGGATGACAAATTCTTTGAGTGCTAGGAAACTGGGCACTGGGAAAGGAATTGTCCCAAGTACTTGGAAACGGTCAAGGTTGACCGCATTGAGACTTCGTGTATCTGAATCAGTCACTTCTATTGTTCTTGGATATGTGATACCCAATTGAACAAAGTTTCATGCATGATGTCTGCAATGACTAAAATGAAGTGAAAAGAGATGGCATATTCAGTGGGAGCATAAAGACATCTTAGAGAATAATCTGCTGGACACTAATTTTTTATGTCATCAATAGTTTATCATGGTGTAGTATACAATTGACTGAATTTCTTTCAAGCATTTTTCGGATAAATAAAGAATTTTTGGAGTTAAAAATTTGTTGCTTGAAATTCCTATTGTTTAAGATTACTAAACCATGATTATAGACTATTGATTCAAGTGGAACTTGAATAGTTACTTGTCAATGGAGATTAGACAAGCTAGTAGTCATATTCAGATAAAAAGGGTTACCATGTTGTTGTGTAAATTGTTCAAGTGTTCAAATGCAGTTTTATTGAACTTGTTAATTCTTGAAAGTTAGTTCAAGAGATTATATGAGTTGGATAGTCATCTGTGATTATATAGAAAGTAATAAAATGCAGAATTAAATGTAAAGGAGTTACATGGAGGTTAATTCACTTCACTTGTCAGAAATAATTAGACTTGAGAAGTCAGAATTGTTTAGACAAGAAGTAATCGCATTTTATAAAATTACATGTGAAATGTATACAACTTGTGTGATGGTTAGTCAAGTAATAGCCTTTGACTTGTTTAAACACTCGTCGACAAACTTTGACGGAACACCACAACAAAATGTTGTCGATAACCAGGTTCTGGTGGTTATGGATACATATCACAAATTTTGAACACAATGTTATTAAGTTAAGATATCTTGTTAAGATATAGATAAACCACATACTGTCAGATTCAAGGCTAAACATCTAAACATATCTATAACACCTTGCCTTTTATTTGCATTTTTATTTTTAAGTATTTTGAGCAATTTGCGTAAAATGATGTAATTTCGAGATTTGGTATAAATAGGGGCTGAGAGCTCATTTTCTCATTTTTGCAAGCCAAATTCCTTTCCAGAGCTTCTCTCTCTAGAACCCGAAAATTCTCTCTAGCTTTTCTCCCAAACCGACCGGCCAAATCTCGAGTTCTATACGTCATCGGAAACGTCTCGAAGTGTACTACTCGAATCTACCATTGCATGTGAGATTTCATACGTTTTTGAGGTAAGAATCGTCCTTTTCGTTTTCTGCACTTTCGGTTTTGTAACAACAATTTCGAGTTTATCATTTTAGGCGATTTAAAAGCTGATTTCGTATGAGTTTTAGCTAAAATATGGTAGATTATGTATAATATAACTAAACCGAGGCTTATTACTTAGCTTATTAGTGGATTTGAGGCTTGAAAATGCATGTTTAAAGCTGTAGTTTATGAACAAACTCGAGTATGTATAGAACAGACTCGAAATGCCAAGAACAAACTCGAATAGAGCTAGATTCGAGAATGAGGTTCGAATCTAACCCCTGGTTCGAATCTATCTTCGAATTTGACCCCTGGTTCGAATCTAGCTTCGAGTCTGATGCTCAGATTCGAATCTAACCCCTAAATTTCGAATCTAATTGATAAATTTACGAACAACGCATAAATTAGCAAAATAAATAGCAAAATATTTAGCTAGAAGTTATGGCTTATAGATGTTGGAATATTGAGCTAGCAATATTAATTTAGCACATGTTCTGTAATATTAAACTTCAGATATTATACATAAGCTGTTTAGCCCAGCTGCGAGTCAAAGCCAGTGCCAGTCTATATTGAGCCTAGATAAGCAAGTGCAAGCATTATAAAGCAATTTAAAGTGTAAATAAGCCCGAGCAAGCATTCAGAGTATTTCAAAGCATTTTCAGTACTGTGAGTAACAGTTATTCTTGTTTACATGTTTTATATGAAATTGAGACATAAATTGTTTCTATATGATTTATTTGGAATTTAATAGACTTTTGTGAGTGAAGGCGAACACTGTGGTACAGGTGATGCCCAGCTTAGCCGGATCTTACATTTGATCTATTAATATGCATATTTATCTGCTATTTGTTTATTGTTCTGCATACTATACAGCAAACTTTGTGTTAGCGTTTCTTTGTGCATCTCATAAGCATTATATTTAGCGAGCAAGCAATTCTGATGTTCACCACTATCCCTTGAGCATTATGCGGGTAGCTAGCCCCGCATCACAGATTGATCATCTGTCAGCGGTAAACCCCTAGTGGTGGCATCTCCGTTCTGCGTGAAATGTCTCAATTGTGCAGCATTCTTTCTGGGTATTAAGCAAACAAGCAAGCAAGCAAGCAAGCAAGCAAGCATAACAGCCTTTTTAGGCACTTTCGCCTCATATTTTACATGCATTCATGAATATCTGTTTACTCACTAAGCATTAGCTTACAGTTGCTATTCACAATTTTTACAGGAAAAGGTAAAGAACAAGCTGGACCTTCTGCTTAGGTCTATTATCTGATCTGCCCAGAGGACTTAGCTCACTTTCAGCTTGTGGTATAGCTTTACGATGCCTTGGGTTCTGGGTAGCTGCTTTTATTTTAATAGTGATGTTTTTAGCAACTTAATACTGAAACCTTGTAGCACGTGTAGTGCAAGACTTATAATGTTTTATTTAGCTTTATGCATTTATTATTAGCCCTGGGATAAGCAAGCATGTTTTAAAGCAAGGATGTGACAGGATGGTATCAGAGCATTGGTTTGAGGGATTCAAGTGTTAGCAATAACACTTGGACTCAAACTTTTAAGCAAAGATATTAGCTTCGAATATCTAGGCTTTAACTTGACCTGAGATAGGCTTTGACTATGCTTTAGGAATTGGGAAATGGGGTAGAATAGGAGTTATGCCTATTCTTATGCAAGTATAATTTATATAATTTCAGAACATGTCTGGATCTGGTGAAGGAGCTGGAGGTGGACTCACTCCTGAACAGATCATGCAAATAATGCAAACAATGCTTAACGAGAATAATGAGCGTCAAGCTAAGTTCTTGCAAGAACAGTTTCGTGCTCGTGATGAAGCCGAAACTAAGCGCAGAGAAGAACGTAGGAAAAAGCAACAAGATGATACTGGACGCCACAACGATGACACTGACGAGGAGGAAGCTCCTGTAGTCCCTCCTAAGGGCTGCAACTTTCGTTATTTCAAAGCTTGTGGAGCTCAACCCTTCAAGGGTGCTGCAAATTCGATCGAAGCACTTGAGTGGATCACTGGCATCGAGCGGATTTTTCTCATTAGTGACTGTGCTGAAGAATCAAAGGTCAGCTTCGCTACAACACTGTTCGAGGGTGGCGCTGTTATGTGGTGGAGGTCTCAGGAAAACATGCACGGAGCCAACTGGATTAATTCCCTATCTTGGGATGAATTTAAGGTTATTTTCTTTCGTCAGTACTGCCCAGCTGATGAAAAGAAGCGATTGGAAGAGAAACTGATGTCTCTTACTCAGGGAACCAAATCGGTGACTGAGTATGAGATAGAATTTACCCGACTAAGCTTGCTGTCTGACTATCAAGTCGCTACTGAAGAGCGAAAGATCGACCGTTTTCTGATGGGTCTGCATCCTGAATATCAGAAGTTCTTGAAGCACCGCGGATATACCAACTATGCTGACTGTGTTGAAGCTGCTCGAATTCTCGAGCAGGATTTTATTCGAGCTGGAGGAGTTCCTACTTCCTCTGTTAACCCGACATGTCCATCACCGCCAAAGAAATCGCGCACCGGAAGCTATTCTGGATCTTCATCCAGATATTCTCAGCCACAGCAGTCTCAGTACCGACAGTTCAGCTCGCCTCCGGCACAGCAAACTCGATCTTATGCGGTACATTCTGAGCCGAGGCAGTGTCGCCGCTGCCAGAAGTCACACATTGGGCGTTGTAACCCCAATGATGTGAGGTGCTACGTGTGCAATGAAATAGGACATAGCAGTGAGGAATGTCCTAACAAAGTTAAAGTTTGCAACAACTGTTTACGCCCTGGACATAATGAGCATGCATGTACGCATCCGTTCAGCATGATTTACCCGAGTGCAGAGCATCATCCGCGATTGAAACAACAGCAATACCGACCCCAGCAACAACATCAACATCAACAGCAAAGACAAAATCAACCGGCCCGGCATAGCACATCGCGAGGAGGTTCTAGTCGCCGTAACGAGCCAGCTGGGAGTCAGAATCGCGCATTCCAAATCACGGCTGAGCAAGCAAAGGAAATACCAGATGTGGTATCTAGTATGTTTCTCGTTAACTCCGTACCTGCTAGAGTTATTTTTGATTCAGGAGCCAACCGTTCCTTCATATCAAATTCATTTGCATCTAAACTTGGAATTGCACCGTCTACTCTACCTGTTATCTTTGATATTGAAACGGCTAGTAATGTAAGTGTGTCTACCGATAAAATTTACCGTGACTGCATCATTTTGCTCGACAACTGCACATTCCAACTGGACCTTATCCCGATGGACTTTCATGAATTCGACGTCATCGTGGATATGGATTGGCTTGATCATCATGACGCCAGCATTGTCTGCAAGAAGAAGTTGATAAAGCTCAAGATGCGCCAGCGACGCTCCATGGAACTCATCAAAGACTATGACTGTGATATTCTTTATCACCCTGGCAAAGCGAATGTGGTGGCCGACGCATTGAGTCGTAAATCCTACTCTACTAAATGTCTCTATACCTTGACTCATACTTCGTTTTCATCAACTTTTATCGATGAAATTCTCGTTGCTCAAGCCGAAGCCCTAAAAGGGGAAAACCTCAACTCTGAGGACATGAAAGGGCAACTTCAATTCTTAATCGATAACTCTCGCGGCTTGAAACTTTTCAAAAATCGTGTCTGGGTTCCAAAATTTGGTGATGTTCGGCAGAAAATTCTTTCGGAAGCCCACTGTTCTAACTTCTCGGTACATCCTGGCAGCACCAAGATGTACAACGATCTAAAAGCCGAGTATTGGTGGCCTGGTATGAAAAGAGACGTAGGCCAATATGTCGATAATTGTGTTACATGCCGATTGGTCAAAGCGGAGCATCAGCAGCCTTATGGCAGTCTACAGCCTCTACCGATTCCCGAGTGGAAGTTCGATCACATAACGATGGACTTTCTGACGAAGCTTCCTACTACGCGAAGACAGCACGATGCAATATGGGTTATCGTAGATCGCCTAACCAAAGTCGCTCACTTCATTCCGATTCGCGAAAGCTATTCACTTGAGAAACTAGCTAAGTTGTATATAGACGAGATCGTTACTCGACACGGAGTGCCACTGTCAATTGTTTCAGATCGCGACAGCCGGTTCACTTCGAGGTTCTGGAGTGCATTGCAAGATGGATTAGGCACTAAGATCAGAATGAGCACAGCATATCATCCGCAACCTGATGGCCAGAGTGAGCGCACGATCCTTACGCTCGAAGACATGCTGCGAGCATGTGTCCTTGAGTTTAGCGGTAGTTGGGACGACCACTTGCCGTTAGCAGAGTCTTCTTATAACAATAGTTACCACTCATCCATCAAAGCCGCACCTTTCGAAGCCTTATACGGACGCAAGTGCCGAACTCCTACGTGTTGGCATGAAGCCGGTGAAGCACCAATCGCCGGTCCCGAGCTACTTCAGCAGACTAATGAAAAGATCATAATTATTCGCCAACGCTTAGAAACCGCTCAATCTCGACAGAAATCGTATCACGACCGACGCCATAAACCTTTAGAATTCCAGAAGGACGATTATGTCGTATTGAAAGTCTTGCCGATGAAAGGTGTATTCAGATTCGGCAAGCGTGGCAAGTTAGCACCACGATTCGTTGGTCCTTTCAAGATCACCGAGCGTGTTGGAACTCAATCTTATCTGTTGGACTTGCCGAGCGAACTGTCCAACATACACCCCGTGTTTCACGTTTCGCAACTAAGGAAGTGCAAAGAAGATGACAGAGAAAAGTGGGCCGATCATCTAACTTATAAGATCAACGAGAAACTGCAATGTGACGAGCCTGAAGTTATTCTAGAAACAACGATGAAGAAGCTGAGAAATAGAGAAGTAGCAATGGTGTTGGTGTAGTGGAGGACTTCTCACGGAATTTCTCAGACCTGGGAATCTGAGGAAGACATGAGAGTTCGATATCCGCATCTGTTTGAGCCTTAGGTACTTCGAGGACGAAGTGCAAGCGTGGTGGGCTCATACTATAACACCTTGCCTTTTATTTGCATTTTTATTTTTAAGTATTTTGAGCAATTTGCGTAAAATGATGTAATTTCGAGATTTGGTATAAATAGGGGCTGAGAGCTCATTTTCTCATTTTTGCAAGCCAAATTCCTTTCCAGAGCTTCTCTCTCTAGAACCCGAAAATTCTCTCTAGCTTTTCTCCCAAACCGACCGGCCAAATCTCGAGTTCTATACGTCATCGGAAAGGTCTCGAAGTGTACTACTCGAATCTACCATTGCATGTGAGATTTCATACGGTTTTGAGGTAAGAATCGTCCTTTTCGTTTTCTGCACTTTCGGTTTTGAAGCTACAATTTCGAGTTTATCATTTTAGGCGATTTAAAAGCTGATTTCGTATGAGTTTTAGCTAAAATATGGTAGATTATGTATAATATAACTAAACCGAGGCTTATTACTTAGCTTATTAGTGGATTTGAGGCTTGAAAATGCATGTTTAAAGCTGTAGTTTATGAACAAACTCGAGTATGTATAGAACAGACTCGAAATGCCAAGAACAAACTCGAATAGAGCTAGATTCAAGAATGAGGTTCGAATCTAACCCCTGGTTCGAATCTATCTTCAGACCCCTGGTTCGAATCTAGCTTCGAGTCTGATGCTCAGATTCGAATCTAACCCCTAAATTTCGAATCTAATTGATAAATTTACGAACAACGCATAAATTAGCAAAATAAATAGCAAAATATTTAGCTAGAAGTTATGGCTTATAGATGTTGGAATATTGAGCTAGCAATATTAATTTAGCACATGTTCTGTAATATTAAACTTCAGATATTATACATAAGCTGTTTAGCCCAGCTGCGAGTCAAAGCCAGTGCCAGTCTATATTGAGCCTAGATAAGCAAGTGCAAGCATTATAAAGCAATTTAAAGTGTAAATAAGCCCGAGCAAGCACTTCAGAGTATTTCAAAGCATTTTCAGTACTGTGAGTAACAGTTATTCTTGTTTACATGTTTTATATGAAATTGAGACATAAATTGTTTCTATATGATTTATTTGGAATTCAATAGACTTTTGTGAGTGAAGGCGAACACTGTGGTACAGGTGATGCCCAGCTTAGCCGGATCTTACATTTGATCTATTAATATGCATATTTATCTGCTATCTGTTTATTGTTCTGCATACTATACAGCAAACTTTGTGTTAGCGTTTCTTTGTGCATCTCATAAGCATTATATTTAGCGAGCAAGCAATTCTGATGTTCACCACTATCCCTTGAGCATTATGCGGGTAGCTAGCCCCGCATCACAGATTGATCATCTGTCAGCGGTAAACCCCTAGTGGTGGCATCTCCGTTCTGCGTGAAATGTCTCAATTGTGCAGCATTCTTTCTGGGTATTAAGCAAACAAGCAAGCAAGCAAGCAAGCATAACAGCCTTTTTAGGCACTTTCGCCTCATATATTACATGCATTCATGAATATCTGTTTACTCACTAAGCATTAGCTTACAGTTGCTATTCACAATTTTTACAGGAAAAGGTAAAGAACAAGCTGGACCTTCTGCTTAGGTCTATTATCTGATCTGCCCAGAGGACTTAGCTCACTTTCAGCTTGTGGTATAGCTATATGATGCCTTGGGTTCTGGGTAGCTGCTTTTATTTTAATAGTGATGTTTTTAGCAACTTAATACTGTAACCTTGTAGCACGTGTAGTGCAAGACTTATAATGTTTTATTTAGCTTTATGCATTTATTATTATTCCTGGGATAAGCAAGCATGTTTTAAAGCAAGGATGTGACAATATCACTAGTAGCAATTACTCTGAATTGCTAGAGCTCCTAAATTTTAATCCTGGTGTCTTTATGAGTGATTTACCAGTTCCTCTAAAGATAATGGATATAAATTTGTAAGGAGATTCAGAATGGGTCTGAATAATATTACAAGAACTTGTAATAAAGAACTAGTGTAATTTTTCAAAGATAAACGGTAATGGAAGTTAAGTAAGTTAACTAGAGAACACTCCCACTAAGATCATGTCTGAAATTAATTTTTCGATAGATCGTGTTACCATTACATTTGATAAAGGAACAGTAGCATTAAATTGATGGAAGTCATGTTGTGTTTATTGAGATAAAGGAGATCAACATGATATCTTTAATGTCGTTCTATTTTGCATGTTTTAGAAATCCAAGAATAAATTTGAAGTTATTCTAAAACTATTCCATAGCTGCTTATTGTCGTGGGAACCACAACGAGAATTAAAAGGCTACTGTGGTTTTTGGTTGATATTCATGGGTGATGAATATAGCAAAGGTTGGACCAAATTCACAGGTATTTGTTGCGAACAAATATTGGATTGATCCACCGATTGAGACCACTTTGTGGATCACAGTCATGAGTTGTCTCAAAAAGGTAATCCTTAGTACCTAAGATGTCTACGTAGTTTAGTTCGGGTGCTGCTGTACATTTGGCCTAACCTAACGTCATCCGTAACTGGGTGATCATAACGGTTTGAGGCTGGTTGCAGTGGGAGTCGTGCTGGAGGTCTAGATAGTCAATATGGGATTTGCACCTTCTTTTAACTAAAAAGAGATATTTCTAGGCCCCTCGACGATCGATACTGACAGAAATGCACGGCCGTGCTCGGACAGAACTGATGTGTTCTAATCTGTCTGTTTCAGTTCAGTATGAGATCAAGGAGTCGAGAAACATAATCGTGTTTGCTACGGTTGATCTAATCCATGCCTAGCTTTCACATTGAAATATCGCGATGCATGGGATATAACCTAAGTTTCTTCTTGGAAGGCTGTTTCAACAAGAATGCCCGAATGGGAATTAAAGTTTTTATGACCTTGGTTGCCTGAAGTGTCTAGCCATGACCTCCTTTAGGCGCATGCTGCAGGACAGTATGTCGTCTTACATAAGTGGGAGTATGTTAGTGTATTGTGTGTAAAGATGACATTACTACTGCATCATGGCTGATTTCATAAAACACTTGAGGGTCACACCGATGAGCACAACTGAGCAGATGCAATTAAACTATTGAATCAATAATATTGGATATTGTTTATGACACGAAATGATCATTGAGATTAAATTAATGGATGATTAATTATATCTCAAATGTACGGGGACTATAAGTGCAATATTGGATATTGTAGCGATTTAGTTGTCATTGGATGATAATTAAATAATTATCTAGTCTTTTATTTATTATTGGATATTAAATAAAAGATTGATTTATTTGAATTAGAATTATCATCTATTATTAGATAATTGGATGGATAATTATAAACAAATAAATAATAGATAATTATAGATAATTATCTAGTCATTTATATATTATTAGAAAATATATAAAAGATAAATATTATTTAATAGGTATATAATTATAGAGATAATTATATAAGGTTTAAATAATAAAGATAATTATTAAAATATATATTATATAATATATTAAAGATTTAATTAATATATATAATATATATAAGTTTGGCCATATATATATATATATATATATATATATATATATATATATATATTCATAAGTGTGTGTGTATATAGATATACGCCCACGACCCATGTGGGGTGTGGGGTTTTCACAAAACGAAAACAACACACAACTTTGTGTGTTTGTGTGTGAACGGCCGCAACAAACATAAACAAACCAAAAGGGTTTGGTTTTTCCCCGTTCTTCGTGTGTTTTATTGCATACCAGGCACCGCTCGATCGTGTCATCACCGGTGGATACCGAAAGCATCCTGTTCGCGTATTTTTGTCATCGAATACAAAAGTACATATTTTGATATCTTTCTTGTTTACTTATCTTATGTATACTTGATGATCCGTGTACGGAATTCGTTGATTTTAAAAAGCTTCCACTGTGCGTTAATATGATTAATGTTTTTGTTTTTACGAAAAACCATACGAATTCCCAACAAAAACTGTACATTTGGACTTAAATCTATATTCCATTTCATGCGCGCCAAGTTGGTTCTAATGTCAATTCAAGATCTACAGATTGGTGTTGAGAGAGGTATGAGAAGAATAAATGTCACTACGCCTAACGGAAAGATCAAAAACACAGAATAGGTGAAAGAGTATGAAGTTGTTCTAGACAAGCATCCGGTAGTGATTTATAAAGGAAAAATCAAGAGAAGAGAGCTATGAGAATGATAGAACTGAATAAGTATTGTGACGGTACTCTTCAGAAAGTGATGATGGCTCTGAAAGGAAAACTTGATTATGATGTAATGCGATGATTGAAAGGTGGAGGCATGAGTCCTTTTGATAGAAGAATGTTGGTTGATTTTGTGGCAAGGATTGAGTCAAGATTGAGAAATAAAAGAAGCCTCAGAAGGTTTGAGATAAAGCTGGGCGTTAAAGATTAAAGACTTATTACAATTCATAAAAGGGGGAGATTGTTGGGATTAACTTTTGTTTATGAATGTAATAGTCTAGGGTTTTTTTTGTAATTTCTCAATACTTTTGTATTTGTATATAAATAGATGTACGGGTATTGTAGTACTAACTTTTGCACGAATTATTCTCTCATTGTGTACGGATAGATCAACCTAGGGTTCAGTGCATTCACACAATCGTATGTAATTCTCTTCTCTAGAATCTATTCATCCGGCTGATTGTGTTTCAATCTTGTTCTAAATTGTTTGATTCAAGTTTGTGATTGTTGTTATTGAAATATCATTCATATTTTTCGAGCTAAATTTTAAAATTCTGTTTTACATTAATATTGGTCCCTTAATGGTTGACTTTGGTTAGAGTCCTAACAGTAATATATTAATATTATTGTCTGGAATCTCGATGCTTTAAACAATGTAACACATATTTTTCTAATTTATTGATAAATGTCACACCCTGCTACCTCGGTTGGCATCGAGGCGTGACGAGTGCGGAAGCGTAACCATAATCATAATGAACGACCACTATATGGACGTTTTCAAAAATACATCGATATAACTTTAAAAGGGTAGAAATGTTTTACATAACCCGTAAATGATAAAGAGTAGTTCGCAAAGTACAGAGATTTAAATACATAATTAAATTGTCCAAAATAATGCAAATAAATCTCCGACGGTTTGAAAAAGGATGCGACTCCTTAAGTGCGGAAGCTTGAAAGTGGTTACTTCTGAAGGCATACTTGCCTTAATTACCTGAAAATACATGCTAAAATACGTCAACGAAAATTGTTGGTGAGCTCATAGGTTTACGCGAAAAGACCAGTTGTATGGACATTATAAGATGAGTTGAATTTATAAAATCATAAATTCCGCGTATGTATTACATAAACCATCATGCAACCGAAGCTTAATTAGAATGAGTTTGCCCTGTGCAGTATTCCCATACGTAATACCGTGTGTTGAATATATATGCACTCGCTGTTAGCCGAACCGAGCTAACCCGAATGGGGGACATGACTCCCGATAGATCTATCCACAATATATCCGCGCTTACAAATAAATGCAATTAACGGTTCATGATATAAGGGCTGATGGAATCCGAACATGTAATACATATAAGAAATAAACAGTTTTGATGTCCATATGAAAAACAGTGCATGTATTTCCACCCCAATAGATAGTGAAAAATAGGGGCTATGAAGACTCACCGAACTTGTGATGGCAAAATGTGCGCAAAAATGCAAGTTTGCGTTGTTTGATGGGTGATGAAACCGGAGATGTTTAACCGAGTCCTAAATGATAATAAGGACTTAATATCACTAATATATGATAATAGGTATATTTATAGATTTTTATGTCTTAAATCACCCAACATTACAAGTTTATAAATAAGATTTGCTTAAAACGTCAAGTTTATATATATATAATTTTCCAGCTTTTTCGGAGGTTTTTCGGCCTACTTTGAGGCTGTTTTTGACCAAGCTCCAAAATGTTTTAGACTTTGGTTTTCTAGGACATTAAACTACTATATACAAAGGATTTTTAGAATCAAGAATGACCATTTTTCGAGTTGTTTAGGTTGGTGAAAAAGCTCGTTAAAAACGCTATGTTGGCCATTTTTGAGCTGTCAAACTTTCGTTTTCCCAAATGATTTCTGGAGGTCTTAAACTCCAAAATAAATTATGAAAAATTACAGATCTATAGTTAAGACATAGATCTAACTTTTGAGACAAGAATCAACTCATTTCGTTGAGTTATGAATTAGTTATGATTTTTCAAAGTCGATATAAGTTTTCTGCCGAAAATCCGTAGTTTATAAACTTACAACAACTTATGATTCTTGTTGTTTATTCAAAGACTACTTGTATAAAAGCCATAATACTTATAAAAACACATATATATATCATATGTTTTCATAATATTAACACTTTTATAATGTGTTTACATATTCATAAACATATTAAAGAAACAACTTAAAAATAACAACTAGAAACTTATAAACTTGAGTTTTTATGAAACTTGTTGTTGTAGGTGATTATATATATTATGCAAGACTTATATAAATGTAAATATAAGATGTAATAGGTTAGTATTTACTTACTTTGATGTTTTTAGAAGAATGAAGATGAGTAGAAAGTTGGATCTTCAAAAATTTCACCAAGAATACTTCAAAAATATGGAGAACACTTTGAAAGAACACTTGTGTGTTCTTGAGGGCTTGAGGCCGGTTCTAGAGGGAGAGAAAGAGAGGTTTTTGTGTTTGCAAGATGTGAAGAATGAAGTAAAGTGGTGGTTCTATTTATAGAGGAGAAAAAGGTGGTGAAATGATGAAAGGAGTTGTAAAATCTTGGATGAAAGGAAAGAGGAGGATTTGATGTTGAAATGTTGAGTAAAAAAATACAAACTTTTGGTCCTTTTGTCCTTGTATGTGGCCGGCCTATATGATGTATTTTTGAGGTATTTTCATTTTTTTTTGTATAAAAGTATTTAGAAATGTATTCTTGTATTTCGCTTTTCTTGTAAATTCATAAATACTTTTGGATGCATTGTTTTAATGACTTGTTTTAGTCTTGCATAATTAAGGTTAAGTAATTGTATTAGTGTATGATTAGTGTTACTACTCATGATTTAATTATGTACTTAGTTGAATTAATCCCTCATATCGTAAATTGATCGGATTAATTGATTTCCCGATTCATCGCATCGATGAATTTGATTCAATTTGAGTTGAATTTTCTAATAAGCCTTGTTAATCACTTGATTAATTTCTAATGACCATTGATTAGGCTATAATTGACTATTAAATGTAGATTAGGGTTTTGTTGCTAACCTGGTTTAGGGCCGGATGTTACAGTCTCCCCCTGTTAAGGGAATTTCGTCCCGAAATTAGCTCGTGTTCTCCACTACTTGAGTATCCGAGAACAGGTGAGGGTATTTTTCCCGGAACTGATCTTCTCGTTCCCATGTAAACTCAGGACCTCGCTTAGAGTTCCATCTGACTTTTATTATTGGGATCCGACTGTGCTTGAGTTTCTTGACTTCTCGGTCCATTATTTCTACAGGTTGCTCCATGAAGTTCAACTTATCGTCTATCTCCAGCTCGTCCATGGGTATAACAAGTGATTCATCAGCCAGACACTTCTTAAGATTGGACACGTGGAAGGTATTATGAACGTTACTAAGCTCTGGGGGAAGGTCGAGTCGGTAAGCTACCGGGCCAATTCTTTTGGTGATCTTGAATGGTCCGATATAACGAGGATTGAGTTTTCCTCGTTTCCCAAAACGGATTACGCCTTTCCAAGGCGAGACTTTCAACATTACTTGATCTCCCTCTTGGAATTCCAAATCCTTCCGTCGAATGTCTGCATAACTTTTCTGTCGATCCCGCGCGATCTTTAATCGGTTACGAATCTGGGTTATCTTTTCTGTAGTCTCTTGGATGATCTCAGGTCCAGTGATCTGACTATCTCCTACTTCAGCCCAACAAAGAGGTGATCGACACTTTCGCCCATAGAGTGCCTCGAATGGGGCGGTCTTAATGCTTGAGTGATAGCTGTTGTTATAGGAAAACTCGACTAATCGCAGGTGTCTGTCCCAACTTTTGCCAAAATCGATGACACATGCCCTTAACATGTCTTCCACCGTCTGAATCGTCCTTTCACTCTGACCATCCGTTTGTGGGTGATAGGCTGTGCTCATATCTAGGCGTGTACCCAGTGCTTCTTGCAATGACTGCCAAAATCTTGATGTGAACCGGCTGTCTCTGTCTGATATAATTGATACTGGCACTCCATGCCTTGAGACGACTTCTTTAAGATAGATTCGTGTTAACTTATCCATCTTATCAGTCTCCTTAATGGGCAGGAAATGTGCGGTTTTGGTAAGCCGATCCACAATCACCCAAATAGTGTCATAACCTCCAGACGTCTTTGGCAACTTGGTGATGAAATCCATGGTGATGTTTTCCCACTTCCACTGGGGTATTTCTGGTTGAACTAGAAATCCTGATGGTTTTTTATGCTCAGCTTTAACCTTCAAACATGTTAAGCACTTGCTGACGTAGGTAGCAATGTCAGCCTTCATATTTGGCCACCAGTACATTCCTTTCAAGTCGTGATACATTTTATCTGCCCCTGGATGAATAGCATATCTTGTCTTATGCCCTTCATCCATGACCAGCTTTCTTGCTCCTCCGAATTTTGGTAACCAAATTCTGCCCATGAAGTGTCGACATCCATCCGGCTTGATTTTGAACTACTTATCCATACCTCTCAAGGCTTCATCCAGTATATTACCCTCCTTGACTGCCTCTTCTTGTGCCTCGCGGACTTGAGAGTTTAGGTTTGACTGTATAGTCATGACCAAAGCTCGGACTCTCAAGGGTTTAACCCGTTCCTTTCGGCTCAGGGCATCAGCTACGACATTCGCCTTCCCCGGATGATAACGAATTTCGCAGTCATAGTCACTAAGTAGTTCAACCCAACGACGTTGCCTCATGTTTAACTCTTTCTGGTTCAGAATATGCTGAAGGCTCTTATGGTCTGTGAATACTGTGCATTTAGTTCCATACAGGTAGTGCCTCCATATTTTGAGAGCAAACACCACTGCTCCAAGCTCCAAGTCATGAGTCGTATAATTCACCTCGTGAATTTTGAGCTGCCGTGATGCGTAAGCAATGACTCTATCCCTTTGCATGAGCACACAACCTAATCCATTGTGTGAGGCATCACAGTAGACCACAAAATTTTCAGTCCCTTCAGGTAAGGACAGAATTGGTGCACTACACAACCTTTGCTTTAACTGCTGAAACGCCTTTTCTTGCTCTTCACCCCAGATATACTTCACATCCTTTCGAGTCAATTTCGTTAAGGAACCCGCTATCTTTGAGAAGTTTTCGATAAATCGCCTATAATAACCGGCAAGTCCTAGAAATTGGCGGATTTCCGTGGGGGTTCTAGGAGTCGCCCAGTTCTTTATCGCCTCGATTTTTGATGGATCAACTTGGATTCCCTGGCTGTTGATCACATGTCCAAGGAATTTAACTTCTCGCAACCAAAATTCACATTTTGAAAATTTGGCGTATAACTGTTCCTTTTCTAGCAACTCCAAGATCAACTTGAGATGTTGTTCATGTTCTTCCTTATTTTTGGAATAGATGAGAATATCGTCTATGAACACTATCACAAATTTGTCCAGATACGGTTTACACACACGATTCATGAGGTCCATGAATACGGCTGGTGCGTTAGTCAAACCGAATGGCATTACCTGGAATTCGTAATGTCCATAACGAGTTCTGAATGCTGTCTTGGGTATGTCTTCTTCCCGAACCTTTACTTGATGATACCCGGATCGCAGATCAATCTTAGAGTAGAAGCTAGATCCTTGTAGTTGGTCAAACAGGTCATCAATTCTGGGGAGAGGGTAGCGGTTCTTTACCGTTAACTTGTTTAGCTCTCGGTAGTCTATGCATATTCTGAAGGATCCGTCTTTCTTTTTCACGAACAAGACCGGAGCTCCCCAAGGTGAGGAACTTGGTCGAATGAATCCTTTATCCATCAACTCTTGTAATTGATTGGATAGCTCTTGCATCTCAGAAGGGGCGAGTCTATATGGGGCTCTTGCGATCGGTGCAGCTCCCGGCACCAAATCGATTTGGAACTCTACTTGTCTAGTTGGCGGAAGTCCAGGCAATCTTCCGGGAAGACCTTCGGATAGTCACAAACCACTGGAATATCCTCAAGTCGCTTCTCCTCCGCCTCTTTTTCTACAATTTGCACCAGTACTGCATGACAACCTCTCCTAAGGCACTTTAATGTTCTTAGGCCGGATATGACATTCAACTGTCGGTTCTTTCTTTCTCCTTGGACTGTTAGGAACTTCTTCTTGTGGAGTGGTATCCGTACCACTTTCTTACCACACAAAATCTCGGCATGATTGTGTGACAACCAATCCATACCAACTACTACGTCGAAACTTCCGAGTTCTATAGGCATCAAGTCTATTTTAAAGGGATGATCTGCCAGCTTCAGTGTGCATTCCTTAATGATACTACTTGCCTCTATTATTTTACCGTCAGCCAGTTCTATAGTATAAGAGTTGTCTAAGGGAAAAGGAGCGGCATTCAATTGCTTACTAAACTTATCAGATATAAAGCTCCTATCAGCCCCAGTATCAAAGAGTACGTAAGCATAAATGTCGTTTAATAAAAACGTACCTGATACCACGTGGGGATCTTGACGAGCGTCACCTGCTCCCAACACAAAAGCTCTCCCCTGAGCTCCTCCACCATTCCTCAGTTTCGGGCACTCACTCTTGAAGTGCCCAGTAGCTCCACATTCAAAGCAGCCTTTTTGATTGCTGCCACTGGTTCCCGGGGCTCCTGTCTTACAGTCCTTGGCCATATGCCCCAAACGTTTTCATTTCTCACAGTGGGTTGGACAGGGACCCTGGTTGTGATGGAAGGTGCATTTAGTGCAGAAAGGCTTGGTACCGGTATAACCTCTTTTTGGCTCAGTTCCAGCTGCGTAAGCCTTAATGGTCTCGGGCTTTTTGGATTGTGAACCCGCATTCTTCCCCGTCTTGTCTTCCCACTTCCTTTTGTTCTCCCCGGCCTTGGCTTCATTCCTCCGGGCTACTTGGTCCATAAGATTATTGGCCATCCTGATGGCATCCTGCAGGGTGGATGGGTTTGAGGCAGTCACGTTACCTTGAATTTGAGGAGCGAGTCCCCAAATGTAACGTTCAATCTTTTTGTACTCCGGGGTCACCATTTGAGGGCACAGAATGCTTAGCTCATGAAATCGGTTGGTGTACCCCGTCACATCTGTTCCCTTCATCGACAGGTTCCAGAACTCCGATTCCATTTTCTGGAGTTCGTTCCTCGGACAATACTCGTCCGTCATCATTTGTTTTAACGCGGACCATGTGAGTTGGTAGGCTTCATCGATACTTACAGACTGGACATAGGAATTCCACCACGTGAGGGCGCTATCTTGTAGGGTGTGAGTAGCAAACTTCACCTTATCTCCCTCAGCACATCCGCTGACGCGAAAGACAGATTCTAACTTCTCAAACCATCGTATCAAGCCAACGGCTCCTTCAGTTCCGTTGAAATACCGGGGTTTGCAACTTAAAAACCCTTTAATTCCACAACCCTTTGCATGGATTTCCGTTCCTCCCGTGGTGCGGCTAGCACCACCATCTCCATTTGCTGAGCTATTCCTATTTGCCTCATACGTGGCTATAGCGGCAGCCACTCTTTGTGCGACTAGCTCTTCAATGTCAGCAGCGCTCATTGCTCGTTTTGGCGGCATTATCTTAAAATTTTAAAGAAAAAGCATAGTGTAAGAAGTTGAATCTTAAAGAGATAAATTTCCCTCAAAGCACAATACTATAATCATCAAACACAGTTTCATAAATAACTTGCAATTTTCATTCATTAATCATTCGAAATTTCCTTACATTAGGGGCGGGTTATTACCCGAAAATCTTATCTTATGCTATTACATGATATTTTCCTACCATTACAAAGATAGACAGAAGTGCACTAAGTGTGGGAGTGATCGGGGGTCTCTCCCTTTTCCATTGCGTTGAGGCGCTGAGTCAGCTCCTCGATCCGGGCTTGGCTCTCGGCTAGTTGCTGCCGGAGCTCATTCAGTCCGTCCTGCTGTATAGCAAGGGCGTGCTGGTTGGCCCAATATATGTTGGAGTTTTGCAACTCCTCCCGCTCTAAACGAGCGGTCATCTCCCCGATATCCAGGTTAAGTGACCGGATCTGGTGGTCATGCCTGGTAGACCTTGCGATCAAAAGTGGTATGGTCTGATCGGCGGGCTCTTGAGTGAGCGATGAGACAGGTGCGGAGGATGGTCCTCCGATCTCGAAGTTTGGAGGAACTCCCTCCATCTGCCTCCATTCGCGGAGGGTCTCCGGTATCCAAGTCCATCGTCGGGCGTCTACCCGTCGGTGTGGTGTCGGGGGATTGGGTTGGGGAGTCGGAACAGGAATAGACTCCCTTCTTGGTATGTTTACCCGTTTCCGGGGTGTGTACAACATCTTTGGGCCGTTAGGATAAGGCCTATACGGCTTATAGGATGGTTCGGCCGGGTGATACGGGACGCGAGCAGGGGCCGTCGGTGGTGAAGGATCCTCTTCCTCCATCGGTTCTTCCTCCATGGGTTCTTCCTCGGATTCCTCCATCGGGTCCTCGTCCTCCGAGGGGTCTTCCTCCTCGGTCGGGTCCTCCTCAGAAAATACTTCCGGATTGCATGGGCTAGTAGGGGTATACTCCTCTTCTGAGTCGGACAAGATGATTATCTCTTGGTGAGACATGTTTTCTGCTATCAAGGTCCATGCATAGTCTTTCAGTTAGTTACAAGTTACAAAATATTTCTAAAATCAGTAAATCTTATGTACAGTTATAGTCTAGGGTACTAATGCAACCTAGTTCACTATAACTATGGCTCTGATACCAATCTGTCACACCCTGCTACCTCGGTTGGCAGCGAGGCGTGACGAGTGCGGAAGCGTAACCATAATCATAATGAACGACCACTATATGGACATTTTCAAAAATACATCGATATAACTTTAAAAGGGTAGACATGTTTTACAAAACCCGTAAATGATAAAGAGTAGTTCGCAAAGTAAAGAGATTTAAATACATAATTAAATTGTCCAAAATAATGCAAATAAATCTCCGACGATTTGAAAAAGGATGCGACTCCTTAAGTGCGGAAGCTTGAAAGTGGTTACTTCTGAAGGCATACTTGCCTTAATTACCTGAAAATACATGCTAAAATACGTCAACGAAAATTGTTGGTGAGCTCATAGGTTTACGCGAAAAGACCAGTTGTATGGACATTATAAGATGAGTTGAATTTATAAAATCATAAATTCCGCGTATGTATTACATAAACCATCATGCAACCGAAGCTTAATTAGAATGAGTTTGCCCTGTGCAGTATTCCCATACGTAATACCGTGTGTTGAATATATATGCACTCGCTGTTAGCCGAACCGAGCTAACACGAATGGGGGACATGACTCCCAATAGATCTATCCACAATATACTCGCGCTTACAAATAAATGCAATTAACGGTTCATGATATAAGGGCTGATGGAATCCGAACATGTAATACATATAAGAAATAAACAGTTTTTGATGTCCATATGAAAACAGTGCATGTATTTCCACCCCAATAGATAGTGAAAATAGGGGCTATGAAGACTCACCGAACTTGTGATGGCAAAATGTGCGCAAAAATGCAAGTTTGCGTTGTTTGATGGGTGATGAAACCGGAGATGTTTAACCGAGTCCTAAATGATAATAAGGACTTAATATCACTAATATATGATAATAGGTATATTTATAGATTTTTATGTCTTAAATCACCCAACATTACAAGTTTATAAATAAGATTTGCTTAAAACGTCAAGTTTATATATATATAATTTTCCAGCTTTTTCGGAGGTTTTTCGGCCTACTTTGAGGCTGTTTTTGACCAAGCTCCAAAATGTTTTAGACTTTGGTTTTCTAGGACATTAAACTACTATATACAAAGGATTTTTAGAATCAAGAATGACCATTTTTCGAGTTGTTTAGGTTGGTGAAAAAGCTCGTTAAAAACGCTATGTTGGCCATTTTTGAGCTGTCAAACTTTTGTTTTCCCAAATGATTTCTGGAGGTCTTAAACTCCAAAATAAATTATGAACAATTACAGATCTATAGTTAAGACATAGATCTAACTTTTGAGACAAGAATCAACTCATTTCGTTGAGTTATGAATTAGTTATGATTTTTCAAAGTCGATATAAGTTTTCTGCCGAAAATCTGTAGTTTATAAACTTACAACAACTTATGATTCTTGTTGTTTATTCAAAGACTACTTGTATAAAAGCCATAATACTTATAAAAACACATATATATATATCATATGTTTTCATAATATTAACACTTTTATAATGTGTTTACATATTCATAAACATATTAAAGAAACAACTTAAAAATAACAACTAGAAACTTATAAACTTGAGTTTTTATGAAACTTGTTGTTGTAGGTGATTATATATATTATGCAAGACTTATATAAATGTAAATATAAGATGTAATAGGTTAGTATTTACTTACTTTGATGTTTTTAGAAGAATGAAGATGAGTAGAAAGTTGGATCTTCAAAAATTTCACCAAGAATACTTCAAAAATATGGAGAACACTTTGAAAGAACACTTGTGTGTTCTTGAGGGCTTGAGGCCGGTTCTAGAGGGAGAGAAAGAGAGGTTTTTGTGTTTGCAAGATGTGAAGAATGAAGTAAAGTGGTGGTTCTATTTATAGAGGAGAAAAAGGTGGTGAAATGATGAAAGGAGTTGTAAAATCTTGGATGAAAGGAAAGAGGAGGATTTGATGTTGAAATGTTGAGTAAAAAAATACAAACTTTTGGTCCTTTTGTCCTTGTATGTGGCCGGCCTATATGATGTATTTTTGAGGTATTTTCATTTTTTTTTTGCATAAAAGTATTTAGAAATGTATTCTTGTATTTCCCTTTTCTTGTAAATTCATAAATACTTTTGGATGCATTGTTTTAATGACTTGTTTTAGTCTTGCATAATTAAGGTTAAGTAATTGTATTAGTGTATGATTAGTGTTACTACTCATGATTTAATTATGTACTTAGTTGAATTAATCCCTCATATCGTAAATTGATCGGATTAATTGATTTCCCGATTCATCGCACCGATGAATTTGATTCAATTTGAGTTGAATTTTCTAATAAGCCTTGTTAATCACTTGATTAATTTCTAATGACCATTGATTAGGCTATAATTGACTATTAAATGTAGATTAGGGTTTTGTTGCTAACCTGGTTTAGGGCCGGATGTTACAATAAATGTCATATTTTTTTATCTCTAGGAATCATTTTCTTTTACATGATGTGTCTAACATGTTTGTTATATTTAGATGTTAAAAATGGCTTCCCAAACACCCACCCATCATTCAAACTCCTCTGACTCCCATTCATCATCAAACCATACCCTAGTTTCCAAACCCATCAAGTCTGCTTCAGTTTCTAGACCAACACCATCATCTCCCATCTCTGACACCAAACTGTTAAAACCAAAACATTGCCTGAATCTTCTGGACAATAATCACCGGTTTAGCCAAATACCATAAAAAATAAGCCATCCAATGATTGTTGAAATTTTAAAAGGCCACCCTCTTGGTTACCTTCTCAAGTATAAACCCATAATTCCTTTGATATATCTGGCATACCATCAAGTTTGTTCCTGATGCCGGTGATCATCATTTCAAAGTGACAATAGACCAATACAAAGCAAAGATCACCTTGGCCAGACTCCGTCATAACTTTTTTTTGCCAAGACGGATTGATAGAGTTAATTTCACTGGCTTCGCAGATTTCAAAGATTTCCTATCAGTTGAACAACTATGTCGAGACCTCATAAGTCTGGGATATACGAAGCCACTGACAAAGAGTTCAATGTTTCACCGCAATGGATTGAATGGTGAATGGTATACACTATTCAGAATTCTGAATAGATGTATGACCTCCAAACATACCAGAATTGACCGCGGAAGTCTATATTGTTTGAGATTATTCCATGGATTCACGTACAACAAGCATTACGACTTTGCTCGGTGCATCTAGGAAGATCCAAAAGAGGTGGTGCTTGCAAAGACCACAAATCGTGCATAAAAGTTTGTGCCTCTTCAACGGTTTATTCAGATTTTAATCAGAGGTATCTTAAGAGCAAACGAAAAGATCCCGAAGAGGATACACTCTCACAAATGCCTAGATTACATAATGATGAGTCTGCATAGAGTTCAGTGTGATCTAAATATCTAAATGCCAATATTATACCAATTCCTGAAGCTCTATTAAGGTATGCAGATGAGAATGCAGAATCGGTGAGATTTATAGAATAGATCATGCTCCTGTGGAACCTCATCAACCGAGGCTTCCTACCCCGGGAGTCTTAGGAGAGCAGGTACATCAACAAGGGGTTGATGTACAGGCTAATCTTCAGCTAAGAGAGGAGGCTGATGGAGTTGTGAGGAGAGGTGAGGGATATTCTGACTCTAACTTTCCTGTACTAGGAAACTTATATTTCTCTTTCACAGCCAATTCTGCCATTTTCTCTTCTTTCTTTAACCAGAGGTTCCTTTTTTCTTCTTTGGTCAGCTCCCTGTCAGTTGTATCAGATTCTAATTCATCATAATCTGTTGATCTCAGCATATCAATGTCTATCACCTTCAGATTTTCATTCTCATATAGCTCCATGACAGGTTGCTTCTGTGTAACTATCTCATCAACCTCATCCTCTTCATCTATCACTATTGCATCATCTGATTTCCAATCAGGAACATCTTCAGGAATGAATTCACCTTCCTCGAGCCCTTCCAGATCTAAATCATCTTCAAAATCAAAACTTACATCCTCGTCATCCAATCCAACCAAGGCTCCAATAATTTCATCTTGAACGCTTTTTGATGCTTCGGGAGTATTGCCTTTGTCTTTTCCCGAGCCTGATGATCCAGGCTCCCCCTGAACATCAACTTTCTGAGCAATCTGTTGTGAAAGATCTGCTAGCTCACTGTCCTTATGGTTAAGCACTGGGGTCACCTCCTTCATCGTTTCTCCTACTCCACCTTAACTCATCTCCCTTATAACTACTCTCTCCCTGAGCAGCACAATCTTTCAAAAGCTGCTCTAGAAGGGCCTGTAGTGTAGATAATAGTACTTGTTGAGCCGCTACAGTCTTATGCAATTCTGTGTTGTTTAGATCTAGTTGGCATTGTGCTGCTTAGCTCACTTACTGCTTTTGATAACTGGAAGATTAGAACTGTTTGGAGATCAACCTTAACTTTCAATTCTGAGAAGCCTTGGGCGTCTGATGAAGTGGATGGTGATGGAGTCGAAGCGGTAGCTGTATATGATGACGGAACGACGGTTGAAGTTGATGGAGCGGTTGTTGATGATGATGGAGTGATTGATGTTGATGGAGCGGTGGTTGAACTTGATGGAGCTTCTTGAACTAGGTGTTGGCGCTTGGCTCATTGTTGGCTTGCCACCAACGCCTCTTCTTCAATAACAAAATCTTCGTCTCCTGCATCTTCATGTCGAAGAGTGAATGCTGGACGACGAACTTTTTAGCGTTGTACTACCACTCTAGACCCATGAGTCACAAAAGGAGTGGAAGGATTTGCTGCTTCCATCAAGTCTGTTTCAGAATCTGAATCTGAGTCTGTATTAGAAGCAGACTCCACATTCCCTTCTGTTGCTTATTCAGGCTGGTAGTTCTCAATGTCTTCAAAAATGTCATTCATTGCCTCAGGCGGTTCCAAAATATCGTTAATCAACTCCTCTGTAATTGATTCCTGAGCTGTTGCGCCTTGTGCAAAAATCTCCTCCAATGTGTGTTGAATGGGGTCAGCCTGGGGCCTGATGTAGAACCCTCAGCTGCCGCTGTCGTTGTTGGTGGAGGATGTGCCTGAGCAACCGGTGCTTGTTGAGCCAGTGCTTGCTGTTGTTGTTCATCGACTTCCCAGTCTTCGGCATCTGGTGCCAGAAACTCTGGATTTATGATGGCTCCGTACAGAGGAGTCATTTGAGGCTTTACTTGCTCTGCCCTCCTGGAGTTTTGTGATTGGCAATCTGTGAAAATTCACTTATCAATAGCAGCTACTTCAATCTTTTCTGGCAGTTGTGGAAGATTTGACAAGAAGTGCTTTATGATCATCATTACTAAATCTTGGATACATAAAAAATCATTCTCTTGCAGGAGCTGTGATTTGATGAACAAACTCCACAAAGAAAAAGCCTAAGAAACTGAAAGGCATATTGTAGATTAACGATATCATCCCAGATTGAAGCTTGGATATAATCGTATCAAATCCAGCTTTCTTTGGCGCAAAGCACACCAGCATGATGTGCATCAAATACCTCCATTGGCCTATTACGCCACTTTATGTAAGAGGCTTTAGTCAGATCCTGAGCATATCCCGTACGTTGAAAGGCCTCTTGCCTTATGGTCGCCGGAAAATCAATCGGCCATTCTTCCTGATCAGCTGTGCCTAACTGAAAAATTGTCCTTAAAATTATACGCGGTAAGTGAGATCGGTTGTCCACTGAATGTAGCCCTCAGAAGCGGAGGTACCAGTGAACTGTCGACATGTAGTGATGACCAGAATTGGCGGATATATTGCAGTATAAGCGTAGGATTATGTGTCAGAGCATACGCGACCCTGGATTGAGTCAAAAACTCCAACATTTGTCGGTATGGCTGAGTCTCAGCTTCCTGTAGATCTATGGTCAGTATCATATTGTGCTTGTTGTAAAAAGCACGATCAGCCAATCCTACACACACAGCGAACAGTTAAAATGTTAAAAATCAAATTTGGAAAAAAAAATTGAAGTCATTCGAACTTGATTAAGTTCGAACGAACTTAATCACCTTCGAACTTACTTAAATTCGAGAAGACAGTCCCTTTGAACTTACTTAAGTTCAAATAGTTTGATGACATTCGAACTTAATTAAATTCGAGAAACTCCTTCAAACTTGTCAGTCTTCGAACTTGCAGATATTTTGATTAAGTTCGAAGACCCATCAAGTTCGGGGGTTGAATGAACAAGTTCGAAGTCTGTTGAACAGGTTCGAAATCGACATTTTCAAGTTCAATCTCATGATTTAAACCTTTTTAGACTTAAATGACTAATGAATCTAGTCCTAATAGGTTCTAATCAAGTTTATTCATAACTAATTTTAATTTCAGAACCTAAAACTTCGTGATTTAAACCACCTAGTTTTATGTTACTTTAAACTCAAAATTTTCAAATTTTGGCCATAAGATTTGTCTAAAACATTACTTAGTGATTTGTGAAGCAAAACAACTAAGTCCAAGTATATTTTCAAGAGTTTGAGTCTTCGAGGAATAATTCACAAATTCGAAATTACGATAAGTTCGAAGTCGCGCAGGTAAGTTCGAGATCGCCTTTATAAGTTCGTTAGGAATAAATTCGAGTGTAGGTGCATTAAATGAACACTGTTGACCTACTTATACTCACACTGTGTTCCAAACTTAGCTAAGACAAGTTCGAGACCTTAAGTTCGAGTGAAGCAGAGCTTCAAACTTAAGTAGTCTTCGAACTTAAGTGAAAATTTTGAAAATCTATGAAAAAATTTCAACTTTTTCAACTTTTTGAAATTTTTTTCAACTTTACGAAATATTTCACACTAAGCATACAGATTATCACGCAATTTTGTTTCTCCAACTTAAACTGCATCCTATTACATGATGTCGATCCTATTTATTAAAAAATAAAAGTACATAAAATAAAATTAATTAAAAGGAAATCAATTTGCAATAATTTAAAGATAAAAATACACTAACTGAATATTTTTACGAGATAGTCAAAGAAGGTTCAATCAGATAGCGATGTCAACGCACTTTCAGTATTGCACTTTGACACTTAGGAATTTTTATTCCTTTGGTTGTTTGTCGTAACATACACTCCAAGTCGATTGTCGGTATGTTTGTCCATTTAAACATTCAACACTTGAGATTTTCCTTTGGCCTCTTTATTTATCAAGAAATTACCTTACGTGTCCCATACTTTGACATACTTCTATGATCAAGGCAGACACACAGTGATTATGACTTTTTGGTATTTGCAAATTATCTTTAAAGGGCAAACGTCAGACACAATTCGGTATTTACATACAACAGAGTGTCATAGTTTGTCTTAGAGTTCTTCTTATGTTAGCAAGATAGCGGTGACAGGTCTGTACTCACGTACAACAAAGCGACATATCTTGCTAGTTTAAGTCAAAACACCGGTGACAGGTCTGTGCTCACATACAACAAAGCGACTTGTTTTGACTTCCTTTACATTACAAAACTTTTTCTTTCTTTAAGATGTATTTTGATGAAGCTATACATCCCCCAGATTAATTTGCATACCTCATTCATAAACATTTTCTTGATTATTCTATTAGCTTTTAGGAAGTCCTTCATGTATTATGCCTACCAACATATCAGACATGAACATGTATATCACTTAGAATTTATTGTGCATTATGTGTGAAAGTTTAATACTTAGAGTTTGTTAGACTGTGCTAAATTTCGTTACTTTGAACCTAAGACTCTAAAACATCTCTCATTTTCCAATATTCTCTTTTTTTTTGAAATCTTTATGGTTTTCTCTCTTTTTTTCATTTTTCATTTTTAAGTTAAGCAACTAATAAAATAACTAATAACTTAAAAAGAAAGAAAAATCTATTGAGGTCACGTTACTTCGGATTACTCATTCCATTAAGTTGGACTAACAACTCAAAGCATGATCTATCAAATGCTTTTGTGAAAAGATCCGCATTGTTGTCTTCCGTTAGAACTTTTACCAATTTAATCAAGTTTTTCTCAGCACAGTCACGAATAAAGTGATGTCTTATGTCTATGTGTTTAGTCTTACTGTGCTTAACCGAATTATTAGTTATGGTAATAGTGGACTGATTATCAATCCTAATGGGAGTATGAGTATAAGTCAACCATAATTCCGCAATTGTTGTTGAATCCACAGAACCTGGGAACAACACCTACCAGCAGCTACATACTCAGCCTCGCACGTTGATACGGCTACCGAAGTTTTTTTCTTGCATTTCCAGGATACCAATCTCCTTCCAAGGAACTGACAACCACCCGTTGTTGACTTTCAGTTTAAGCTGCACCCTCCGTAGTCTGAATTCGTGTAAGCTTCCAATTCCAGATATCCATCATCATAATACCAAAGTCCCAGCTTCGGTTTCGACTTCAGGTATCTCAGAATCTGCTTCACAGATTTCATGTGCATCTCCTTTGGGTTAGCTTGAAACCTGGCACAAATACAAACAACAAACATGATATCAGGTCTAGAAGCAGTTAAATACATGAGTGAACCGATTATGGCCCGATATAGATTCAGATCCACATCATTATCACTATCTGTACCCCGTCCGAGATTATGATTGACTTGAATAGGACTATTGAAGTGTGCCTTAAGCTTTGTTCCTTCCATCCCGAAGCGCTCTAAAATGTCATAGACATACTTCTTTTGATTAATAAACATTCCCTCCTTTCGTTATTCAACTTGTAAACCAAGAAAGAAGTTCAGCTCTCCCATCGCGCTCATCTCAAACTTCGACTTCATAACCTTCTTGAAATCTTTTCACATTTGTTCATTTGAAGAACCGAAGATGATGTCGTCCACGTAAACTTGTACCAGTATAAAGTCTTCACCTTTCCTCTTAACGAATAGTGTACTATCTATTCTCCCTCTTTCAAACGCATTGTCTAAGAGGTGAGTAGACAGTGTCTCGTACCACGCCCTAGGTACCTGATGCAATCCATACAGAGCCTAGCGGTTTCTCGACATACACCAACTCCTTCACTTTACTGTACAAGAAGGCACTCTTGACGTCTAATTGATATACTTTGAACCCCTTGAAGGGTGCGAATGCTAGAAACAATCGAATAGCCTCAAACCTCGCCACTGGTGCAAACACTTCATTATAGTCTATCCCTTCTTCCTGGTTGAACCCTATGACCAAGAGTCTTGCCTTGTACGTGTAACTATGCCCTATTCATCTCGTTTGCACTTAAAGACCCATTTGGTCCTCATAGCAAGTTCTCCACGAGGCAAAGGCAATAACTCCCACACTTCAAGCTTTCTGAATTGTGAAAGTTCCTCTTGCATAGCTTCAACCCAAGAATTATCCTTCAGAGCCATTTGTACATTCTTTGGCTCTACTTGTGAAATGAAACACGACAATAAACACGTGTGAAATGCCTCGGAGTCATTGATCATCGATAACAGCACTGTGTTACTATTCACACTACTCCTAGTTGTTATTCCTATTTAATCAATCAATCAATCAATATAAAACAATTAAGAACACAATTCAAAGACTAACCGAATGATTATATTGCCAAATGTGGATTACAGAGAGAAAATGAATGATGAACACATTGTAGCCCTAATCGTTTTGAGAATCCGTGCACAATAAGTATTTCGTACAATAGAAGAAAATGTCAGATCCGTTAACTTTTACAAAAGAAATATCTATTATATACAAAAGTCAAATTTTCACTAATTATAAAACATACCCCAAACTTATTTATTTCATCAACCTAATATATATTCTAACATTCTCCTCTTTTGATGAATTAAACTAAGTCTTTAGTTTAAAAGCCCCAGCTTCATCTCAAAACGCCTGATGCTTTTTCTGTTAGACAACCTCCAATTAATCTTTGTAATGAATTCGACCATGAGCTTTCTGTCATTCACACTTAACGCTCCTTTCTTGGTCTTTCTTTTCTTGTCCGCTGCCAATTTTCCTTTCAAACCATTCATCACCTTTTGAAGTGTTCCATCACAGAATTTATTCAGTTCAATGCTTCGCATAGCTCTCAACTTTCTATCTTTGTCTTTATACATTACAGCAGGATGCTTGACCATAATGACTGGATATTCTTTCATATCTTCTGAGAACTTGATAAACTGATTAGGAGTAGTAATATTTATCTTTCTCAATCCTCTTTCAACTCCAATCTGTAGATCTTGCACATACATAAGCACCATTTGGTGTGCATGAAGTGAAAAAGTGTCTTTAATGCAAATCTATAGTGCCCATTCCTCTTGTTTCTGCATAATTCATCAAATAAATCTTCAATGTCGACCAGATGCATCCCAGACATGTCAGCTTCAGTGAATGTATAAGTGTTTCCATCAGCTCTTGTCACGGTGAAGGTAGGATTAAAGATCTTAACAAAACGATATTTTCAATCTTAACTAAATCAACTATCCTAAACTCATTTCTGACCTTATCTGCAGGCTGAGCTTTGTTCTGCAAGAAGCGCGCACAATTCACTAAGTTTGGCATATTCGGCTCCAGAACTCTGAACATCTTCAAAAACGTACAAGGAGCTTGCTTCTTACAAAATATTTTCTTCTCCAAGTGATCTTCAAGATATGGAAGTGTATTCCTCTTTATGATATACTCGACAGATTTCTTAGAAGATAATTCCAACCCCTTTTTCTTCTTCTTACTTATCTCATCCTCATTGAGCAGTGAGAGCATATCTCTGATTTCTCTCTGGAAAATTTGTTGAGCTTCAAATCTCAATTGATGTTGTTTTTGTGACTCATCAACCAAGATGTATTCATTGAATAATATGTCCATTACTTCAACCTCGTTCAGTTTTGCAACCACTTGTGGCATAACATTTTCCACTTGAAATGGTTCTACTACCTCTTCTTTAACATTAACCGTAACCTCAGGCTTTTCAACCGTCGGTGTTGGTATAACATCTTTCATGATCTCCTGAACCAGATCTTCTTATTCTTCAATTCTATCAGCTCTCACAGATACATCGGTCAAATCAAACATGTCATCATCATCAGACAATTCAATTTCCACTTCTTTCTCTACTCCTTCAATCAACAAAATATGTCCTTGAGCTTCACCATCAGAATCATTATACTCATCAAAATTATAAATTTCTGACTGAATACTTAAAGGAACTGGAACGTCTTCATGAAGAATCATTTCCAGCTCGCTTTGAGCATCAACAGGTGTATCTTTGGAGCTCCCTGCTTCACCTACTTCTTTTCCTTCAGACTCTTTCTCCTTTTCTGGATAAATAATCATTAAAAGCCCAGAACTTTGCTCAATAAGCTTCCTCATCTTCTCCCCCTCATGAGGAGAATCATTGGAGTCATCATCATGCTCACCATGCTTTCTTTTTGGAGCAGAAGCTTGAGCCTTACATGTCTGTTCTACTGCCGATATTCTTTCAGACATATCACCTAAAGCAGTTATGTCAATAAAGTGTAATAATGTGACTTTTCTATAGTCAAAGGGTAAAAGGTGTCAATAGTTAATACTTGGAGGGGCCAAAGTGAAAGTAGTATGAAAATGTATATATGTGCATGTGATGTAAGCAGGAACCAATTCAATTTTTACAATTCATTTTCACAGATTCGTTTCAATACATATACGAATTTACTCTCTCTCTCTCTCTCTCTCTCTCTCTCTCTCGATTTTGTTCTTCTCCATATTCATGTAATATTTCTTGATTGATTTCGTAATAAAGATTCAAGTTCTTTATTCTTTCGTTTGATTCGATTACTTGTTTAAACCACAACAAAGTGGTATCACGAGCCAAGGTTGCGTTTCTTGGAGTTCGTAGGAGGTGTGTTCCGCCATTGTTGGGTTCGTTCCGAAACTTTTCGGAATTCGTAGAAAAAGGTTCCGATTCTTGGAGTTTCGTAGGAGGTTTAGCGTTCCACCATTGTTGTTCGAAGATCGAAGGTTCTTGAAAAAGTTGTGTTTCCTTTCTTGTGGGTTTCTTCTCGGTTCTGGTTTTGGTTCAACGACGAAAATTGAAGGAGATAGGAGTCGATTTGGGTGGTCTTGATTTTCTGCAATTTTATCTCGCTGGAAAAACGAGTTCAACCGGAGAAGACGACCGGAGAAGAAAGTTGATTCGAACTTGGAAGTTGGGCAAATCACAAACTTGTGATTCGAATTTAGCCATTCTCGAAGATAGTGGTCTTCGAACATGAGGAAGATTTGAACTTGCCACTCTCGAAGTTAAGAAGCCTCGAATTTGGTGGATTTCGAATTTAGTGGACCTTGAACCTAAGGTGGATCTCGAAGATAGTGGTCTCGAATCTAAGGGATTCTCGAACATATAGGAGCCTTCGAATTTACTGAGCTTCGAAGATAAGTAGTTCTCAAACTTAGTAACTTCAAAGATAAGGGGTTCGAACCTAAGTGACTCTCGAACTTGAGTGGGTCTCGAACTTAGGCTGTTCTCAAACTTGTGGCACGAACTTGATTGAATGAATAATTACACCCGCTATGATAACGATTGAGAAGTTTACGAGTAAAAATAACTTCAGTCTATGGCGACTTAAGATGAGAGCTCTTCTGAAAAGGGAAAAGATTTGGACTCCGTTAATGGGTAGACGACCCGAAGGCATGGAAGAAGCCGAGTTCAGATTGCAGGACGAAAAAGCGCATTCCACGCTTTTGTTGTCACTTTCCGATGAAGTACTTTATGAAGTCGCAGAGGAAGAGACAGCTGAGGGCTTATGGATGAAGTTGGAATCTCTGTATATGACGAAATCATTGACGAATAAGTTGCTTCTAAAACAGCGACTATTTTCATTGAAGATGAAGGAGGGTTCGGCGCTTAAAGATCATTTAGATGAATTAAATTCGATCTTGATGGATCTTAAAAATCTGGAGGTAAAAATCGAAGACGAAGACGCGCTTTGATCTTACTCATGTCGTTGCCGCCATCTTATGAGAATTTTGTGAATTTGTTGGTCGTCGGAAGGGATACAATCACACTTGAAGAAGTGATATCGGGTCTTCACTCACGTGAACTCCGTCATAAAGCCTCAGGGAACAGTCTGGAGTCTCAATCAGTGGGTTTAAATGTGGTTAGAAGTGACAGATTCGGTGATCCATCAAGCAAAGAGAAACGAAAGCAAAGGAGAGGAAGATCAAAGTCACGGACAAGGAAACCCGGTAACAAAGATACTTGTCACACTTGTGGTCAAAAGGGTCATTGGAGAAGAGATTGTCCGAAAAATCCAGCAAGTAGTTCTAATGCTAACGTGGCAAAGGAGGATACAAAGTCGGAGTCAGATTTTGTGCTTATGGTGTCGTCTTGTCATGTAGGAACTTCACAGGAGTGGATTCTGGATTCGGGTTGTTCGTTTCACATGTGTCCGTACAAGGAGTGGTTCTCTACGTATGAAGAGCGGAGTTCTGGAAGTGTTCTAATGAGTAACGATGTTCCATGCAAGGTGATTGGCATTGGGTCGATCAAGCTTCGCATGCACGATGGAGTTGTTCGGGAGTTGACCGATGTTAGACATATTCCAGAAATGTCAAAGACTTTGATTTCTCTTAGCACTCTCGATGCTAAAGGTTACAAGTACTCATGTCAAGGTGGAGTACTCAGGGTATCCAACGGAGCATTGGTTGTCATAAAAGGAGTTCGAGAAGCTACACTGTATGTGTTGAAGGGTGAAACGATACTGAGGAATAGAATCGCTTCCGTTTCACAAACGCAAAGAGAAGATCTGGAGTTGACGAAGATGTGGCACATGTGGCTTTGCCATGTATGGCAAAAGGGCTTGGAGCTGTTAAGCTCAAGAGATCTTCTTGGAAGACATAAGGTGACAAAGTTGGACTTTTGTGAGAATTGTGTGCTTGGCAAACAAACGAAAATCAGTTTTTCAACGGTCGTTCATCAGACTAAAGCTTCGTTGGATTACGTTCACATGGACTGTTGGGGTCCATCTAGAGTGCCGTCACTCGGTGGTGGTCGGTATTTTCTTTCAATTATAGATGATTTTTCGCGAATGACATGGGTGTTCATAATGAAGCACAAGGGTGAGTCGTTCGGAAAATTTAGGAGCTGGAAGACACTGGTGGAGAACCAGTTAGAATGTAGAGCCAAGAAGATTAGGACAGACAATGGGTTGGAGTTCTGTTCAAGGGAGTTTGATGATTTCTGTGAGGAGAACGTCATTGCAAAACACAAGACGGTTCGGCATACGCCTCAGCAAAACGGGGTAGTCGAAAGAATGAACAGAACACTGCTGAAACGAGCAAGGTGTTTGTTGCTGAATGCGGGTTTGTCGCGTGGTTACTGGGCCGAAGGAGTAAACACGGCGAGTTATCTCATCAACCGTTCACCTGCTATCGCTATTGATTATAAAACACCGTTTGAAGTTTGGACGGGTAAACCAGCGAACTATTCGAAGCTTAGAGTGTTTGGGTGTCCGGCGTATTACCATGTAAATGATGGTAAATTGGAACCAAGGGCCAAGAAAGGTGTTTTAATGAGGTATGGAGATGGTGTGAAGGGTTACAGAGTTTGGTCTCTAGATGAGATGAGAATAGTACTCAGCAGTGATGTTACATTCGATGAGAAGAAGATGTATTCTACCATGGAGGGTGTCACCAAGAAGGTGGAGGAGCACGATGTCTCTGATCGTGGTTCCAGTGACAACAGGGTAGAGTTTGTGAATGAAGAAGAAAACCAAGTGAACGTTAAGAACGAGTCCAGAGAAGAAGATGTGGAATACGGGAGTGAACTGTTGACAGATTCAGGCTTGGGGACGTCGTCTGTTCAGGGTTCGAGTTCGGGGTTATCTCATGAAGGTGGAGCCGGTAGCTCTCTAGCTCAAGAGAGATCGAGGATACAGATAAAACCACCGACTCGATATGGTTTTGAACACATGGTCGTTTATGCTTTACAGGTTGCAGAAGATATGGACACCATAAACGAGCCTAATTCCTATCGGGAAGCAATTGTGTCTAAAGATGCAGATCGGTGGTCTGGTGCAATGTCAGAAGAGATTGAATCTCTGCACAAGAATAAGACTTGGGTTCTTGTTCAATTACCGAAAGGTAGGAGGGTTGTTGGCTGTAAATGGATTTTCAAAAGGAAAGTCTGTGTCGAACAGTCAGAAGAAGTAAGATTCAAGGCCACACTGGTAGCCGAAGGAAGGTCTCGACTACAATGAAATTTTCTCCCTGGTGGTTCGTTATACGTCAATCAGGGTGTTGTTATCGCTAGTCGCACATGGTGACTTGGAGTTGGAACAACTGGATGTGAAGACGGCGATACTGCATGGTGATTTGGATGAAGAGATCTATATGTCACAACCGAAAGGTTATGCGGAGCCAGGAAAAGAAAATTTGGTGTGTTAAATAGATCATTGTATGGCCTGAAACAGTCCCCAAGACAGTGGTACAAGCGGTTTGATAGCTTTATGGTGAGTCATGGATTTGTTCGAAGTCCTTATGACTGTTGTGTATATCACCAGAAGTTGAAAGATGGAAGCATGCTTTACTTGTTGCCGCTGCTAAAGATATAAGAGAAGTTCAACGCGTGAAGAAGCTTCTCAGTACCGAGTTTGAAATGAAGGATCTAGGTCCTGCCAGGAGGATTCTGGGGATTGATATCTTACGAGACCGAAAGAACAAAGGTTGTTCTTGTCACAACAAGTTTATGTAGAGAAGATACTGCGTAGATTTGGTATGTACGATGCGAAGCCAGTAAACAATCCGTCGTCATCAAGTTTTCGTCCTTCATTGGTGGTGTCTAATGGAGTTGAGAGTGATGATGAGAAAATGTCAAACGTTCCCTACTCTCAGGTTGTGGGAAGTTTGATGTATCTGATGGTCTGTACGAGACCAGATTTGGCATACTCTGTGAGTGTGGTGACTCGCTTTATGTGTAATCCGAAGAAAGATCATTGGGTGGCAGTTAAACGAGTATTTCGTTATCTCAGAGGTACAATGGATGTTTGTCTCATTTACGGAGGTGATCGAAATGTTGAAGTAATCAGGGACATATGGAGGTCACTTACAGGTTATGTGTTTACGCTCGGTAATGCAGTGATAAGCTGGAAGGCAACACTTCAACCGTCAATAGCTTTATCCAATACTGAAGCAAAGTATATAGCGCTAACTGAGGCAGCCAAGGAGGCAATATGGCTGAAAGGTCTGATTGGAGATCTGGGAGTATATCAGGAGAAGACGTTGATACACTGTGATAGCATGAGTGCTATTAGTCTAGTGAAGGATCAAGTCTTTCATGATCGTACCAAGCACATTGATGTTCCTTACCATTTCATTAGATCTGAGTCGTGAAAATCAGTACGAAGGATAATCCAGCAGATATGTTAACGAAGAAAATTCCAGAAGTGAAGTTCAGAAGTTGCTTAGACGTGCTGAACGTCGGAAATTGGAATTCATGTTTGACCTAGCTAAAGTCAAGGTGGAGTTTGTCAATATAGTGTAATAACGTGACTTTTCTATAGTCAAAGGGTAAAAGGTGTCAATAGTTAATACTTGGAGGGGCCAAAGTGAAAGTAGTATAAAAATGTATATATGTGCATGTGATGTACGCAGGCACCAATTCTCTTTTTACAATTTATTTTCACAGATTGGTTTGAATACATATACGAATTTACTCTCACTCTCTCTCTCTCTCGATTTTGTTCTTCTCCATATTCATGTAATATTTCTTGATTAATTTCGTAAAAAAGATTCAAGTTATTTATTCTTTCGTTTGATTCGATTACTTGTTTAAACCACAACAAGTTATTATCGTGCTTTCTAGCCCAATCATACGCTCCCTCATTTCATCGAATTGTTCAAAAACAAAATCTCTCGGCTCGTCAGTTGTTTGATTCGGATCTCTTTGGTTCACCTCTTCTATCACATTCTTACCTTTCAAAAGTGTGTGAATATTGGCCATCTGATCCATCATTTCAGAGAATTGACTTGTCACTTGATTAGAGACTCTAGCAACGGCTGCATTCAAGGCTTCATCCAATTTGGCTTCAGTGACAAATGGGGAAAGACTAACTACTGGGTCACTAAGACTTCCAGTTGTCACAACAATCGAACTTGTGAAAAGAACGTCTGTGTGGCCAGTGTTCAGAGTTGGCAATGTCGTGGCTCTGACTGGATTTCCAACCTCTTCAAGTGACGGATCAACAAATGCTTCAGACACTAAGGTTGTTCCGGCTGGAACACTAAGTTCAACTGCACTTACTTCAACGTATGAAGTTGACACAAGTGACCTAGTGTGTATAGGTTCTATATCATGTGCAAGAAATGAAGTTGTACACCCGGGCAGTTGTGTACTATATTCAATATCCATAAAATCCAAAGGATTTAAGGATATATTTTGTGCTTCATCCCGGTGAGAAAGTGAAACATTTTCCTGTTGAGAGGAAAATGAGTGGCGGGGGGGTGTGCAGTCGTCAGTGGGATACTCACTAGTTCAAAGCTAGCACCCATTTGGGAGCTAACTGCAGATGTGGCTTGATCCCGGCTGTTTGGGTTTGGAATCTGCCTCACACTCTCCCTAGCTATTTCAATAATATCTATCTCTGGAATGCTTTCAGCTATACAAATTTCAACCATTCCGGCAGCTCCGTCATTTGTATCATTTCCATCCTCATCATCATCATCATGCCCTTCCTCAACTCCTTCAACAATGTTTGATAACGTCCTTTCAGAATCGGAGCTGTTCTTACCTCCACTTACCTGCTCCTGTACACCCTCACTCTCAGGTTGGCTACCCTGAACATCAGCCCCGTGCTGATGTTCCTGCTCACCTATAGCTCTCTGGTTAAGAAAACCCGGTTCTTGGGTTTCTATAGGAGCATTTTCTAGTCTGTATAATTTCACATGTTCACTCTCTTGATCCGCATACTTTAATAAAGCCTCTGGAATAGGCATCACATTCCGGTTCGGTGCATCCTGTACCCCATGTAAACTCATCATCACATAATCTGGGCACCTCTGAGCGTTTGATCGTTTTGGAATTTGTTCATTGACCCTTAAAATGCCCCTTATTAAGATTTGAATGAATCTTTGAAGTGGTACAAATTTCCTTGCTCTATTTGTCGTCTTTGCCAACACCACTTCCTTCAAATCCTCCCAAATACACTGGGCATAGTCATAATGCTTGTTAAAAGCAATCCCATGAAAGATTTGCAGGCAATGTATGCTGCATCTATCGATACTGGTATGCTTGGACGTCATGCATCTGTTTATAATTCCAAACAACGTATACCACTCTCCATTAAGTCCATTTCTATGAAACTCAGATCTCTTCGGTATTGGAATATCCTAAGCATATCAAATCATGGACATGCTCTTCATCAGATACAAAGTCTTCAAAGTCTGCTAATTCTTGAAAGTTCACGGTATCAATACGATGCGGTAAAAAAAAAGGTTATGACGGAGCCTGGACAGTGTAATCTTTGTTATTGATCAATGGTAACCTTGAAGGGATGGTTACCATCAGTAGGTACGAACTTGATGGTATGCTAAAATTGTTTTAGGTACACTTGGGGGATAGAAGGTTTATATTGGAGTATATAACCTAAACGATGTCCTTTAAGGATGTCTACTATGATTGGACGGCTGACTTTTATTATTTTTGGATCAAGACGGTGGTTGTTATCACGAAAGGGTAGGCAATATTTGGTTTTGACTAACTGAGTATCTGGTATGGGTGATGAAGGTGAAGGTTGGGTGACAAATGCTGATTTCACTGGTTTGGATACCGGTGTATGGTTTGAGGATGAATGGGAATTAGATAAGTTTGATTGTTGAGATTGAGCTTGGGAAGCCATTTGAAACCTGTGAAAAATAATAGACATGTTAGAAACAACAGATAATCAAATGTAATCCTGCAAATAGAAAAATAAAACATTTAACTAGAAATTAGAAAAATATGTGTTTTACTGTTTATAGCATCGGGATTCCAGACAATAATATTGAAATATTATTGGTAGGATTCGAAAGTCAATCGTTAAGAGACCAATGTTAGAAAAACACAGATTTTAAAAACTTCTTGAAAAATGTGAAATTTTTCTGAAAAATTAAAAATCCTCAACACTTAGTAAAATTTTAGAAATTTGAGAATGAAACTCGATTGAAACATGAAGTTTCTCCGATGACACATGATGAAACTCGAATTGAATAAGATATTTCTCGAATAAAGAACCAGTCAACTCGAATAAATGAATAGGCAACTCGATTGAAACATTAGTCAACTCGAATGAAATGAGTGACCAACTCGAATGATATTGAGTCTTTCTCGAAATACACATGAAATCAACTCGAATGGAATTGGTGTATTCTCGAATGAAGTTGTTTATCCAGACTTCAAAAATTTTCTAAGTCTTAAAGCTGCTCAACTCGAATAACAAGAAAAGTTCCTCGAACAACCAATGAGACCAACTCGAATTAAACATGAGTGTACTCGAATCATACTTGTTATCGAGATTGATTGTAAAATTTTCTAAGTCCTTCAAAGTAACCAAATCAAATAACAAATAACAATTTCTTGAATCAAGAAGTTTCTAACTCGAATGAAATAAGAAGTTTCTCGAATGGACCTTCATGCAACTCGATCAAAAACTTAAAAATTCTCGAGTAAAGTGTTGATCGAGAAAAGTCATTAAAAAATTTTCTAAGTCCAGAAAACCATTGAGAATTTCAAAATTCATTTCAAGGACATATGTGCCTATTCAAAAGTTGTTTCCTACTCGAAAATGGATTTTTAACATTATTTGTTTACTGAACATTGTCCAGAAACAACCATTTCTTTCCAAAAAGATCCAATTTTCAGTTGCAAGAACTCGAAATTTTTTAAAACTAAAAAAATTCAAAGTAGTGTTTGTGTGTTTGGAACTGAGACTTGAAATTTAATATTCAAGTTCATATGAGTAATCTGCATACTAACAAACAATCAATTTCAGATTATCCCCAACAAATCAACAAAACCCATAAACACACACTAAACATACACGAACACACACACACACACAGAGTATAAAACTCGAAAATAAAAGCTGAAAATAAACAAATCAAAGTAAAAACAGTAAACTACTTACAATTTATATTCTGAAATTGAAAAGCTTTATCAGAGATAGGGTTTCTTTGAATGTAAGAAATCTCGTGAAGACGAAAGTTCGAAGAAGACAAGGGAAGAGTAACCGGTGTGAAAAAAGTATTTTTAAATTTCAAAATTCAATTTTATAGTGAAAATTTTAAATTTGATTTAACCGGCCCATTTGAAAAATATCTCTTTTAACTTTTTAAGCCGATTTTCATTCTAAACATTGTAAGCCCATTTGTTGTACAAAAAAAAAATATACAAATACACACAAAAAAAATAACAACTGCTAAATTTTTTTTAATGAACAAGAAAAATTTAACTATCTAAAGAATAAAATTGGAACTAAAAAAATTTAACTAACTAAAAAATAAAATTGTAACTAAAAAAATTGCTCCCACTTGATTTTTGCAGTGTAGCTCCCCCTCAGATGAATATCTCTTTAAATGACAGCTCCCTCTACAAAAAAATCAGATAAAATTTATCAGATTTTTAAAAATCAGATAAAATTTTCTTTCTGCTCCTCCTGCACATGACAATCTGAATCTGTTAAACTCTGAAAAATTAAACTTTAAAAACACATGATATTAATAACATATTACATCAAATAAAAAATTGTAAATTTAAAATTATAATTTGTAACTACTAAATGTTTAAATTTAACGATTCAACATACCCAATTTGTATACCCAAAAATTAAATCGTTTTTCATCTAAGGCTTTGGTAAACAAATCAGCTAATTGATATTCAGTGGGTACAAAATATAATTCTATATTACCATTTTCTACATGATCTTTTATAAAATGATACAGGATGTCAATGTGTTTGGTTTTTGAATGTTGCACCGGATTTGAAGCTATGGCTATTGCACTTTAAGAATCACAATAAATGGAAATCTTTTGCGGTGTAGACCCGTAGTCTCTGAGTTGACTCTTCATCCACAACACTTGTGAACAGCTTGACGATACGACAACGTATTCAGCTTTGGCTGTTGATACGGAAACACAATGTTGTTTTTTGGATGACCAGCAGACGAGTTTGTCACCTAGGAATTGTACTGCTCCTGATGTGCTTTTCCGATCCATTTTCTCACCTGCGTAATCAGCATCGGAGAAGGCAGTTAATGTAAATGAGGATTCCCGGGGATACGACAAACCTAAGTTTGGAGTTCCCTTCAGATGTCTTAAAATACGTTTGGCAGCAGCCAAATGTGATTCTTTAGGATGTGTCTGATATCTAGCACAAACACATGTAGCAAACATAATATCCGGTCTACTGGCAGTTAAATACATTAATGACCCAATTATGCCTCGATAATGAGTTACATCTACAGGTTTCCATGAAATGTCCTCATCGAGTTTTGATTTGGAATACGGAGCCATGGGAGTTTTCAAGGGAGTACTATTTACCATGTTAAATTTCTTTAACATGTCCTGAATATATTTGGACTGATTGATGAACATACCACCAGTCAAATTTCTTGCAAAACTCTGGATTTGTAGACCCAAATTTTATATCATCAACATATATTTGAATAACTATGATATCTGGACCCTGATGTTTTATAAACAGGGTTGTATCCACTGCACCTTTGATGAATCCAAATTTCAAAAGATAATTTGAAAGTGCATCATTCCAAGAATGAGGTGCTTGTTTAAGGCCATACAAGGATTTGTCCAAAATATATACATGGTCAGGCTTCGAAGGATCGGTAAACCCTTCGGGTCGATATGTATATACTTTGTCTGTCAATTCCCCATTTAAAAATGCAGTTTTTACATCCATTTGATAAACAATGAAGGTTTTGTATGCTGCAAATGCTAAAAACATCCTAATAACTTCTATCCTAGCAACTGGAGCAAATGTTTCGTCGTAATCATTTCCCTTTTGCTGGCTATATCCTTTGGCAACGAGGCGAGCCTTGTTTCGAATGATGACACTGTGTTCATCCTTCTTATTCTTGAAGATCCACATCGTGCCAATGATGGATTTGTCATTTGGTCACTCCAACAATCTCCAGACCTTCAACCTTTCAAATTGATTTAGTTCTTCTTGCACAGCCACTATCCAGTCAGTATCCAGTAGAGCTTCTTTCACATTCTTTGGCTCAATTTTACTTTGAAAATTTGAGAATAACCACTCGTTCATGGTTGCTCTTCTTGTTTTAACTAAAGCTGAAGGATCACCTATTTTGTTTTCAGGTGGGTGATTCCTTGTCCATTTGAAGGTATGTGGGTAAGGTTGAAGTTGGTCTTGATTGGGGTTTAAGTCCAGATAGGGAATTCAGGGATTTGCTTCTGAAGTGGATGGTATATCAACTGAGATCGGGGTTTTTGAATTTTTAGAAGGCAAGGGGGTTTCAAAGGATTCTGGATCTTGGATAGGTTGTACATTGTCAACCAGTAAGTTTACATCTGTCGTTAACACTTCTCCAATATCTTCTAATTTTGGTTTGTGAGAATAATCTGAGACTACGACTGGATCTTCAGTAATCCTGCCGGGAACCAAATTTAAAACATTTGGTTTGGTCTGTTCAAAGTAGTCTTCATAAAAATTCTTGAACAGTTTATTTAAATCGTTATTTTCTGCACTCTGTTCAGATGACTTCATAGAAGTTGGTTGTTTAAGATCGGGTCCTGAACTAGTATGTTCAGAAGCCATTACAACGCCTTCGTCGAATTTAACATTGACGCTCTCTTTAACGTTCTTTGTCCTCTTATTGTAGACTCGGAAGGCTACATACTCTTTTGAATAGCCAATGAAGATGCCTTCATCCGCTTTCTGAATAAACTTTCCCAAATTGTCTTTGTCGTTTAGGATAAAGCACCTGCATCCAAAGACATGAAAAAACTTCACATTAGGGAATCGTTTATTGATTAGTTCATATGGAGTCTTTCCGAATCTCTTGTTAATTATAGATCTGTTCTGAGTAAAACAAGTTGTTGCTACAGCTTCAGCCCAAAGGAATAACGGAAGGTTTGAATAAGCCATCATTGTTCTTATAGATTCCACAAGGGTGCAAAATGTTCGTTCGACTACACCGTTCTGTTGTGGAGTGCGAGCTGCTGAGAATTGATGAGTTATTCCCACAGAATTTAGAAACATCTCGAGTGACTTGTTCTTGAATTCTGTCCCATTATCAGATCTAATGGTTTGAACTGAAAGTTGCAAATTGACTTGTATTCTGCGAATGAAGTCGATTATGATCTCAGTAGCATCGAACTCGGATCACAGGAAGAATACCCATGTGTATCTAGAATAGTCGTCAACTATTACCAACACATATATCTTCTTGTTAATACTCTGTATGCGCATCAGTCCACACAAGTCCATATGAAGAAGTTCTAATGCCCTTGTTGAAGAGTGTTCACCTTTTGACTTGTGAGACGCTCGTACCATCTTTCTTTTTCACACGCTGCACACAACTGCTCTTTTTGAAATCTGAGAGTTGGAAGCCCTTTGACTAACCCACCTTTTACAAGGTTGGTTAACTCTTTGAAGTTCAAGTGTGAAAGACGGTGATGCCATAGCAAAGATACTTTAGATGACACTTTAGATAATAAGCAAACATCTTTCTTCAGATTTTTAGAGGCTAGATTTATCGAGTACAGATTTGTTTTTCTATTTCCTGCAAGTATCTCCTTCCCTTCCCCAGATCTAATGCTGCACCGATTCGCTTTAAAATTGACCTCTAGACCTTTATCGCATAGTTGCCTAATGATGAACAGATTGTGACCTAGACCGTCAACGTAGAAGACTTTTTGTATTGTGATCTTGTCGTACTTAAGACTCCTATACCCTTTGATCGGACAGAATTGATCATTTCCAAAGCGAACCGTCCCACAGAATTTATCAACAAAGTTTGTGAGAGTTTCTCTCTGTCCGGTCATATGCTTTGAGCACTTGGAGTCAAGGTACCACACATGATTTACCTATAAGATGAAAAAAGATGCGAGGTACCCATTTATAGTTGGGTACTTTGGATTTTGGTAAATCATGTGGTTTGTTATTATTCTTCTCATCAGATAGTGCCTTTAATTTAGGAACCCACTTTTTAACAGTACGTTTAGGTATTCATTTTTGTACAGTTCGGTGTGGAACTGATTTTGAAATATGCTTATTTGGAACCTTTTCCTGTTTAAAAGAAGGAACCTTTTTCTTCGATAACCAAACGAGCTTATCAGATTTAGCATGCATTATATGACAACGAGTAGGATTTAAAGCAAGTAAATCAGTTCGAGAGTATTGATTACAATGTTTATCAGTAACTTTATTACAGACAGAATAATCAAATTGACCAATCCTATCAGTAACAAAATTTTATTTGACTCTCCACTCTTGTCTTAAACTCTTGTTTTTCGTTTCTAGTTGCTTCTTGCGGTGTTAGTGCATCCTATGTGACGATAGCAGTCTAAGTATAGACGATATTTTGTATTAGTCCAAATGTTCGTAATTGCATATTAATATATGTGTGTTATATGTTTGATATATGTTTGATATTGATTGTATATAAGTTTGAACTAGGTTGTAATTGATGTTTTACAATAAGTTCAAACATAAGTTCAAAGTTAAGTTCAAACATAAGTTCTAGAACAAGTTCAAAGACAAGTTCTAGAATAAGTTCAAAGGCCTGATTCGGACTTATGGTGGACAAGTTCGTGGGCTTGGGCCTTCTCGAACTTGTCCAAGGCAAGTTCGAATCTAATGCCTATAATTAAGGTTTAATCAGTTTTGATTAATAACTTTTGCAGAATTAATCTTAAAGGCGATTACGAACTTGCAGAGGCGTTTTTGTGTGTTCTTTGAGAGAATTACGTGTAGGGACGTACGGGTTACGTCTATCATCGTGTGTGTCTCCGTGTTCCGTGTGAGTGATCAATCCGTCAAACTGCTAACGAGGATTCCGCACTTGTTGGACGGCGTCGCGTCAAGATAGGATCCGTAGGTAGGTGACCTTACAAGTGGTACCAGAGCCATAAGGGTGTTCATCGTGTTCATATTCAACATTCTTGGTTTCTTGGCGTTTTTGGACGGGAAAATCACTTTTTTAATCAGTTTTTCGAGTTATACAAGCAAGATAACGGAAAAAAGTTCATATTAGTTCATCATTTTAGTCGAAATCATAGTTTTTAATCTTAAAAACTTTGGTTTAAACTGAAAACTTAAAAAAATCAAACTTTTGGCCGTTTCTCGAACTTGCGGCGCTCGAACATAGGGGGTATTAGGGTTTATTCGAATTTGTCAGAAAATTCAAACTTGTCAGAAAATACGCTCCTCTCGAACTTGATTTACGGTTTCATTCGAATTTGGTTGAGATTGGAGCTTGCTAGCATTCGAATTTGTCAGATCTTGAATTTGTCAGAAATCTCGAACTTGTCAGACCTTCGAATTTATTGATTTCGAACTTACTCAATTTCGAATTTAATTTCAAACGAATTTAAGTTTAAACTAATTCAAACTTACCTAAGTTCGAAAGGGTTTATTTTACATTAATTTTAAATTAAATTACCTTAGTTCGACTACAAAAAATTTAGGAAGGATGACCAGTTTGCAAAAGTTTATCGAAATGGACCACGAGGTTGGCAAGGCAATTTCTCCGCCAAAATTGATGAGGATGGAAGACTGCTATTGGTGGAAGGATAGGTTTGCCAATTTGGCTCGTTTCAATGACATGTGAATGTGGATTTGTATCGATGAGGGATACATTCCACCTACACAAGAGTTTGAGGGCCGTCAGAGAGTCTTGACATACCAGAAATGAAGGATGATGACAAGAAACTGTATGAGGCCGAGAACAGAACATTTTCAATCATTCCTATTTTCAATCATTCTGCACACCTTACGGAATCACTGTACTTCTAAAGAGCTATGAGATGCTCTCGAGAAGAGGTGTGAGGGAAATTCGAGGGTTCGTAAAGGTAGGACAGAGATGCTGAAACAGCAGTTTGCGATTTTCAAGGCATTGAAAACCGAAAAGCTGGATGAAACAATAACGTGATTCTACCATTTACTGACAGAGCTAGATAATCACAATGTCGAGTATCATGAAATTGAGAAGATAGAGAAGCTTCTTGATGATTTACCTGCGAAGTGGGAAATGTACACTGCGCTTATAAAGCATGATGAAGAGAAATTCAAAATCTTAATCTAGAGGGAGTTATTGCTACGCTGAGGGCTTACAACTTTCAGATACTTAAGAAGGAAAGGGAATATGATCAAGTCCAAGATCTAGAGATGTATTTTGGAAAGTCAAAACCTTCGATCGCGAGTGAACTGAAAACAACTACAGCTTTCTTCTCGGGTGAAGCGTCTATTCCAGTGGACGTAGAAGAAACAAGCAGTCGGGAATTCTTATGGTATTCTAAACCGGAAGATAAACCGACTCACTCAGCATCTACTTCTCAACAATACACAAAGATGCCTATGAGTGCACAATCAGCTGAAACTCATCTGAATCTGTTGGCTTCGTTTGTTGCAGCATATGGAAATTGTGTACAAGGAAAAATTAACGATCCTGCATTATGGGAACAAGACTATGATCAGGTGGATCCTGATGATTTGGAGGAAATGGACCTTCAATAGCAACCGGCCATGGTGACTCAGAGGGTCAAAAGGTTCATGAAGCGAACAGGCAGAAATCTGAATGTGGGCAATAGTAAAATTGGGTTCGACAAATCCAAGGTTAAGTATTATAACTGCCAAGGATTAAGTCATTTTGCACAATAGTGTCAACGACCCAAAGTTGAAAACTATCAAAATCAATCTCAGTGAAGATATCAGTCTGGTAATTCGGGTAATCAAGCGAACATCGCTGGTCTGTTAAGAAACGTATCATCAAACAAACAGCTTGATGGGACTTATGATTGGAGTTCTCATCCTGAGTCGAACGCTAGAGCCTTCATGGCTGAAGTGACAGAGACTGGGGATGACGGAGCAGAGGATGTAACAGAGGACATTGGACAGAATGATACAAATCCTGTGTTGGTGGAGAAGTCAGACAATCAGACCATTCTGGAGTTTGCCGCACAAATGGCTAACGTGGAATCGGATCACAAAAAGGTAATTCTGAACTTTTCTACATTCCGTGATTTATGTGTTTTATGTGCTACTTCCAGTGGTAGATTGAACTTAGTTCTAGAAACACATAACCATCTAACTGCTCAAATAGAATCTTTAAAATCAGATAATGTTAGTCTCGTAGATATTAAAGAAGATCTTAGGAATAAGATGAAAGCTGATGTTCAAGATGTTGTTGTTCTAAACGACAAATTAAGTGAGCAATGTGTCAAGATAGAACTGATGTATGAGCATGTTGAGGCTTTAACCAAAGAACTTATGATTAAGGAGGTCGAGCTAGCGGAATCAAGAGTTAAAGTTGCAGAGGTAAATAGTAAGTTAGAAAAGTTTAGGAACCTTCACTAAATCTAGGGAAAATCTTAGATGCTCAACATCAATCTAAGAAACCTATAGGTTTAGGTTATCAAGAGAGTCCTCCACCTTTCAATGATAATTATGTGCCTCAACCTCAGGATAAAACTGATAAACCAGTCGAGTCAGAGGTAGCAGCTGAAATAGTATCTGAATCTGATAAGTATAAATCAACTAAGGTTACTAATAATAACTCTACGATTAAGAAAGTCAAGTTTGTGCAGTCTTCTAGTGACAAAATTCTAGGAGAAGCTAAACCTGAAATTAATAATCAGAAAGAGGAAGTAGTCACGATAGATGAAAAGAAAGAACATGTCACTAGTGAGACACCAAATTCAAAGGGCACTCATAAGAAGTCGATTGATAAGATGTCTTCCTTTAGATGTCATGAGAGGGGACATGTTGCGTCTAGCTGTCCATATAAGAAGGTAGAGTCTACACCCTCTAAACCAGAGTCTAGACCTATTGTTGGAAAGCCTGAACAACATAAACCATCACCTAGTGTAGCTAGCACAAGTGGTTCCCAAAACAAAGAGAAAACTGTGAATGCCACACCAAAGACTGCTGTGTGACAAGTACCTGTGTCGGTTAGACCAAATGAAGTGGTTAGGACTAATTCACCAAATAGAGTCCCTAATCAGTCTAGGTCAGGACCTCAACAAGCTTTTAGGAGTACAACACCTAGAAGAGCTTACACTCTAGCTAGGTCTCACACTCATCAATGACATCAGACACCAGGTAGAGCCCAGGGATATCAATCTGCATTGCCTTATAATAGAAATTATTCACGGGCTCAACAGCAAATGCCTAACCAAAGGCCAATAGTGAACCTAAATCACTCTGCACCACAACAGGTTCTCAATCAAACACCCAAGTCTCCTGAAAGAAGAGATGGGTATTTGAAGGAGTTCACGTATGTGGATGAGAATGGTATCACCAAGTCAGTCATGGCTTGGGTTCCCCGTGATAACTAACTTCTTTTCTTTCATGTGCAGGAGATAACTACAGGTCTAAACAACAAGTGGTTCGTCGACAGTGGTTGCTCTAGGCACATGACTGGGGAAAGGAGTCTGCTCATAGACTTCAAGGGAGGGAACAAGGGTTTTGTATCATTCGCTGGGAATAAAGGAGGTCATATCACCGGTACTGGAGTGGTCACTAATGAGACTGTCAAACTTGATCAAGTTTATCATGTTGATAAGCTTGATCATAATCTCATTAGTGTATCTCAAATCTGTGATAAGAAAAACTCAGTAATTTTTACGGATACTAAAGCGTTAGTGTTGAAACCGGGATTTAAAGTACCTGAAGAGTGGATACTGATGAGAGCCCCAAGGAAGAATGATTTATACATGATTGACATGAATAAATTGGATTCATCGATGGGACCAATGTGTCTTCTATCCAAAGCTTCAGAGACAGAATCCATTTTATGGCACAGATGCATGGCACACTTACACCTACGGAAAATGAACTACATCATTAAACATCGTCTGGTGCAAGGTGTCCCTCTAAAGAGTTTTCAGTTCGACGACAAGTGTGTACCGTGCAAGAAAGGCAAACAACACAAGAATTCACTCAAGTCAAAGACTCAGAACTCGATAGCTTCCACTTTCGATTTGTTGCATATGGATCTATTCGGACCAATCAACAAAAGCAGTATAGGTGGTAATTGGTATTGTTTAGTTATCACTGATGATTACTCACGTTTTTCATGGGTTTTCTATTTAGGTATGAAGGACGAAACAGCTGGAAAGTTGATTGGTTTCTTAGACCATGTCGAAAACCTCTATGAGACGAGGGTAAAACGTATCAGGAGTGATAATGGAACGGAATTTAATAACACAGTAATTGGTGTATATTGCCTATCCAAAGGCATACTGCATCAATTTAGTGCACCATATGAGCCACAACAAAATGGGATGGCAGAACGAAAAAATAGGACTCTGATTTAGGCAGCAAGAACCATGCTCTGGGATTCAAAGCTTCCTACCATGTTTTGGGGGGAGGCAGTGAATACCGCATGTCATGTTCTAAACCGGGTTCTTACTGTCAAATCACTGAACAAAACCTGTTATGAAGTTTTGAATAAAAGACCACCTAATTTAACTGGCTTCAAACCGTTTGGGTACTGTGTACGTTATTGAAAATGGAACATCAACCTAAGTTTGTTGAAAAGGCTGACGAAGGATATTTCCTAGGTTATGTGCCTAACTCACCAAACAAAAGGGTTTTTAACAAAACAAATGGTACGGTAGAAATTGTGTTTAACGTTGATATTACAAGTTATTCACATCAACCAAGCAGGTCCGGAATGGATATTTGATTAAGACTCATTGTTTGAATCATTTAACATTCCTTTGAATGGAAATACATATGAAATAGAAAATGACTTATCGTCATTAAATCTGAATGACGACGGTCAAAGTTTTCCAAAGACGGGCATTTCATCAACTTCTGGACCTACAACGACAGAAGATGGGTCTCCAGCAGAGAATGATTCTGAAATACCTACAAACGAGAATCAGACTAGTATTTCAAATTCCGAAGACAGTGATCATGAAGAAGAAAACGTACCGTCTGAGGTCGTTCACCTGTTAGGTGAAATAGGATCAAACTTAGGAGATAATCTTAGAGTCGATGAGATTGAGACATCAAGGATAAACAAGGATCATCTGATTGAGAGCATCATAAGAAATATGCATACTGGTGTGAGAACTAGGAGTAGTTTAAATAACAACATAGTGCTATTGTCGATGATCAATGACTCCGAGGCGTATCACACATGTTTATATTCTTGTTTTATCTCACAAGTAGAGCCGAAGAATGTGCAAATGGCACTGAAAGATAATTCTTGGGTAGAAGCGATGCAAGAAGAACTGTGACAATTCAGAAAGCTTGAAGTGTGGGAGTTAGTGCCGCTACCTTGAGAAGAGGTTGCAATAGGAACCAAATGGGTTTTTAAGTGCAAGAGAGATGATCGGGGTATTGTTACTCGCAACAAGGCAAGACTTGTGGTAAATGGATTCAACCAAGAAGAGGGAATTGATTACAACGAGGTGTTTGCACCAGTGGCAAGGCTCGAGGCAATTCGCTTGTTTCTGGCCTTTGCGTCCTTCAAAGGGTTTAAAGTATATCAGTTGGATGTAAAGAGTGCATTCCTATACGGAAAAATGAAGGAACTGGTGTACGTCGAACAACCGCCTGGGTTTACTGATCCGAAGCATCCCGACAGAGTGTATCAACTTCATAAGGCTCTGTATGGATTTCATCAGGCACCAAGGGCATGGTATGGGACGCTGTCAACCCATCTTTTAGACAACGGGTTTGAAAGAGGGAGAATTGATAGTACATTGTTTGTAAAGAGAAAGGGAGAAGATTTTATCTTGGTACAAGTGTACGTCGATAACATCATTTTCGGGTCATCAAACGAACAAATGTGCAAAGATTTTGAGAAGGTTATGAAGTCAAAGTTTGAGATGAGTGCTATGGAAGAGTTGAACTTCTTTCTGGGTTTGCAAGTTGAACAGAGGAAGGAGGGCACGTTTATCCATCAGACGAAGTATGTCTACGATATTCTAGAGCGCTTCGGGATGGAAGGAACAAAGCTAACTGCTCATTTTAGTACTCTGATTCAAGTGAATCACAATCTTGGACCGGGTACAGAAAGTGATACTGATGTGGATCCGACTCTACATCGGGTCATGATCGGGTCACTCATGTATTTAAATGCATCTAGACCTGACATTATGTTTGCCGTGTGTATTTGTGGTAGGTTTCAAGCTAATCCGAAAGAAATACATATGAAAGACGTGAAGCGGATTATGAGATACCTCAAGTCGAAACCGAAGCTGGGACTTTGGTATCACGCTGATGGTGATATGGAATTGGAAGCATACACTGATTTAGATTATGGAGGTTGCAGCTTGAACCGGAAGTCAACAACTGGAGGTTGTCAGTTCCTTGGAGGGAGGCTAGTATCCTGGCAATGCAAGAAACAGACTTCGGTAGCCGTGTCAACGTGCGAGGCCGAATATGTAGCTGCTGGTAGTTGTTGTTCACAGGTTTTGTGGATACAACAACAATTGCGGGATTACGGTTTGACTTACACTCATACTCCCATTAGGATAGATAATAAATCTACAATTGCTATAACTTATAATCTAGTTAAAAACAGTAAAACAAAGCACATAGACATAAGACATCATATCATACATGATTGTGCTGAAAAGAACTTAATTAAACTGGTAAAAGTGGCAACGGAAGATAATAATGCAGATTTATTCACTAAAGCTTTTGATAAGTCACGCTTTGAGTTGTTAGTTCAACTAAATGGTATGTGTAATCCAAAGTAAATTGACGTTAGTATATTTTCTTTTTTTTATAGTAAGTTAGTAGTTAAGTAGAATTTATTTCCTTTTATAGTAAGTTAGTAAGTTAGTTTATTTGCCTATTTTAAAAGTGAAAAACCAAAAAAAAAGGAGAGAAAACCATAAAAAGAAAAAAAAAAAGAGAATATTAGAAATTTGAGTTAAGTCTTAGAGACATAGGTTCAAAGTGACGAAAACTAGCACGGTCGGAACAATCTCTAAGTGTTAGGCTTTCACACATAATGCACCTTAAAATACTAAGTGATATGCATTTTCTTGTTTGATATGTTGGTAGGCATCATACACAAAGGAAATCTCAAAAGCTAATAAAACATTCAAGAAAAAGTCATATGTGTAACTAACTTAGATGTATGACCAGATGGTCTTAATTTCTATGTTAGAGACATACAGACAATGACTCTAAATGAGGTATGCAAATTTTCTGGGGGATGTATAGCAACATCAATTGCATTTTAAAGAATAGAAAAGAAATATTTTTGATTAAGATGAGGGAGTCAAAATAAGTCGCTCTGTTGTACGTAAGTACAGACCTGTCACCGCTGTCTTGTTAGCTTAAAAGGCACTCTAAGACAAACTAAGACACTCTGTTGTATGTAAATACAGATTTGTGTCCGACGTTTGCCTTTTATAGAAAATTTGCAATACCAAAAAGTTATAATAATTGTGTGTCTGCCTTGATCATAGAAGTATATCTAAGTATGGGACACGTAAGGTAGTTTCTTGATAAAAAAAAAGGCCAAGGGAATTTCCAAAGTGTTAAATGTTTAAATGGAAAATCACACCGACAATCGACTTGGAATGAATATCACGACAAACAATCAAAAGGAATAAGAAGTTTCTAAGTTTGAAAGTGTAATACTGAAAGTGCGTTTGACACCGCTATCTGATTGAACCTTCTTTGACTTTCTCGCAAAAATACTCTGTTAATATAGGTTGTAAAGTTTAAAAGTATTTTTGAGTAGTTTAAGTTTTATTCTTATTTTATTTTATTCTAAGTAGGAAAAAGGTCAAAGTTACTGGATGCATTTTTGGTTGAGTAAACAAATATTGCGTGAAAATCTGTAGCTTAGTGTGAATGATTTTGCAGAGTTTGTAAAATTCTATTACACGAAAAAGGTGAAAAAGGTTGAATTTTATACAAGTATTTTCAAAATTTTCACTTAAGATCGAAATTCAGACAAATTCGAACATAACTTCGAATTTGTCAGGAAATTCGAACTTATGCTAAGTTCGAAGGTAGTTGGAATAAATAGGTCAACAGTACTTCATTTAAGGCACCTACCCTCGAATTTCTATTCTCAAACTTGTCACTCCAGCTCCAACTTGTCTTCGAATTTACCGATTCTCGAATTTCCCACTATTCCTCGAAGTTTTGCTTTCATTTCTCGAACATACACGTATACTTAGGTATAGTAACCATCCTTATACAAAGTATGTGTAGTTTAGGACTTTATTGAGGCAAAAAATCGGCTTTATTTGATGTTTTCGAGTGTTGAAACTAGGTGTTTTGAAATCATGAGTTTTGACGGATAAAAGATCAAATAAATCATAAATAACTTCGATTAGAACCCAATAGGACTAGATAATACTGTTGATTAAGTCAAATGGGGTTAAAATCTTAGTTTTTAGTTTGAAAGTGACCGACTTCGAACTTGTTCTTCAGGTTCGAACTTGTTGAAATATCTACAAGTTCGAAGTCAGTCAAGTTCGAACATATATTTCGGATTTATTTAAATTCAAATGATTTTTAAATGATTTCGAACTTGTCTAAGTTCGAATGTGATGAACCGAACTTATGCAAGTTCGAAGTTATGCAAATTTGAAATAAACAAGTTCTATTTCATTTTTAAATTTTTAATTAATAATTTGGTTTGTTGATTTTGTGTGCAGATATGGGTGAGTGTGCTTTCTATAATAAGCACAATATGGTTATGGCAGTGGATCTCCAACTGCCAGAAGCACAACCTTACCGTCAGATGATACGGTTTCTAACCCAATCTCGCGTGTCCTATGCACTGACACACAATCTTCAAATTACATTGGCGTATGTAAGACAGTTCTGGGAGCATCTACAAGTTAATTGCTCGGTTACACCAACTGTACTAAGAACAAGAGTAGGTGGACAGCCAATAGCATTTTTATCGGACATGTTAAGGCAGATTCTTCGGCTGGGATCTGAAGACCAAGAAGCAGGGCCGATAGATTTTCCACTACCTATCAGGCAAGCTGCATTTTTGTGAATGGGGTATGCCCAAGACATCACGAAGGCGTCGTATGTGAAGAGTGGATTGATTGGCCAATAACGTTATCTTGTACATGTAATAATGGTGTGGTTTGTGCCAAATAAGGCGGGATTTGACACGATGTTGTCTAAACTACAATCGGCGATAATTGCCTTGGTGTACAACAAGCGATTCAGTTTCTCTGAGATGTTTTTTGCAGAGTTTGTGTACAAGATCACAGCTCCGGTTAGGGAAAGATTTTGATGTACCCTCGTTTTGCTATGATGATAATACGTCATTTTTTGTCGAATTTGCCACCACTTCCAGATCAAGGTGGCGAGGCATTGATTGATAAGAGAATTTTTGCTGACTGCCAGACCCACAATGCAAGAAGGGCTGAGCAGGTCAGGCCCCAAGTAGCACCATTTTTTGGGGCAGTTATTGATCCTGATTTTGTAGCCACAGAGGGTGACAATTGGATAGATGAAGTCCCGCAACAGCAACAACCACAACAACAGCAGCAGCAACGACGCAGAGCACTGGCAAGCAGGCCTCCGGTTGCTAGACCCTCCTCTCGTCAACAACCAGCCACTACAGCTGCTGGACCATCAACAGAAGCTGTCGGCCCATCGAGTTCGGTCCCCAATACGATCATAGGCTGCAAACTCTGGAAGAGATATGGGCGCAGGGGACAGCCGCGAAGCAAAATATCGGTGAACAACTGGTTCATGATGTTTTAGAGCCTCCAGCTGATTTCCAATATATTTTAAGACAAATCGATGAATACCAGTCGTCTGATGCTGAGCTTATGGACACTGAGGTCTAGGAAGAAGAAGAAGGTGCATGTGCAAGGGAACAGGCTCCGGCTGAAGGTCATGTTGAAAACGCTTCCGAGTCTAGTTCTGAAGCCGAGGATCCAGATATCTCAATTGGTAGATATGGATCAAGGTTAGTTGTAAACAGAAGGAGATCAACAAGACCGACTCTAATTGATGAAGAGACCAAAGAATCTGAATATGACGATGAAGAAGAAGTTCCACTCGTTCCTAGGCATAAAGCGAGGTGGCATAGATTTATGCAGGGAGCTCCATCCGCTTCAGCTCCTCAAACTGTGTTACCGGCAGCTCCATCAACTTCAACCACCGCTCCATCAACATCCGCCTCCATTCCATCACCTTCGACTTTGTTCATAGATAATCAGCGGTTCACAGAATTAAAAGGAAAAATGGACTTCCAAACAGTCCAGATTTATCAACTTTCAATAGCTGTGAATGAGCTGCAGCAGCATAATGCTCGACTTGATCAAGAAAATGCCGACTTAAGGATAATTGTGGTTGATCAACAGTCTGAGCTGAGAAAAATGAAGACCCTCCATGAGAAATTATTGAAAGATCTACGAGCTAAGGGGGAGAGTAGCTGCAAGGAAGACGATTTGAGAGTAAGAAGAGACGACGATGAAGGCAATGATCCAGATGCCCAAAGAGAAGGTGAGCTAGCAGATCTTTCCCAGAAGACTGCTCAGCAAGCACTCATTCAGAAGGAGCCTAGTCAGTCAAGTGTGGGAGAAGGAGGTGAAGGTGAAGCTTCAAAGATTGTTGAACATGAAATGATTGAAGCCTTGATGGATCTTGATGATGAAGAGGAATTTGGTTTTGATCAATAAGATTTGGAAGAAGGAGAATTCTTTCCAGAGTATGTCGTGGACTGGAAGTCAGATGATGAAGTTGTTGAAGATGATGATGACAATGTCGATGAAGTAGTTATCCCAAAGCAGCCTATCACCGAATAGTATGTAAACAATGATCAGAATGTGATAGATCTAAATGAACTCAATTTAGCATCTATGGATGAATCAGAATCTGACATAGTTGAAAAGGAGAAAACAAAAGAAGAAATGATGAGGCTGTGGTTCAGGAAGGAGGAGAAGAAGGCAAACCTGGCAGTAAAGAAAAGAATGAGCCTGCCAAGTCCAGGAAAGCTTTCAGGAGGGATTCTAAGCTGGTTCTTTGATAGGGAACTGCATCTATTCGTGCTTAAAAGAATAGACGGGCTTCAGTATTTGAGGAGAACTTGAAGGTTTTTAATACACTTCCCAAATGTGAAGTGAAGGAACTGGCCTGGAAAGAGCTTATCAACTTGGGAGACGACCCCTACGCTGAAGCTATAGCGAAAATCATCAGAAAGGAGGGGAGGTCTGGAAAGTTTGAAAGAATAAAGCCGAGGTCAGGCAAAGAATTGAAGATGAGTCGAGAATAGATGCCCACACTGGCAAGCCTTGGGCTAGAATGGTCTACTAGCCAGTCCGATGTCTGAAGAAAGTGCCGATAAAGTCAATGCCACAGGATGTACTCAGCAACATGAAGTGGTGGTATGTAGACAATGAGATGGCCGAAGCAGTTATGGAGGATCTAGATGAAAAGACTATTTTGAAAGTATACGATCCACTGCATCTGATTAACTTATCTAAGGACGACCTGAGAAAGCTTCATGATCAACCGATTTTCTTTTCGAAGGCTGGAGATCAGAAGGCAGGAAGTTCCAGAAGTAGGTAACGGTTTGCATAGAGCAGGAATTATATGCTGGTAGTAGTTTGTAAAGACATAGTACGTAGACAAAATATATATAGTTAGAAGCTGTCGTCAAGGGGGAGTCTGTTAGTGCATCCTGTGTGACGATAGCAGTCTAAGTATAGACGATATTTTGTATTAGTCCAAATGTTCGTAATTGCATATTAATACATGTTTGTTATATGTTTGATATTGATTGTATATATGTTTGAACTTGGTTGTAATTGATGTTTTACAATAAGTTCAAACATAAGTTCAAAGGTAAGTTCAAACATAAGTTCAAAGGTAAGTTCAAACATAAGTTCTAGAACAAGTTCAAAGACAAGTTCTAGAATAAGTTCAAAGACAAGTTCTAGAATAAGTTCAAAGGCCTTATTCGAACTTATGGTGGACAAGTTTGTGGGCTTGGGCCTTCTCGAACTTGTCCAAGTCAAGTTTGAATCTAATGCCTATAATTAAGGTTTAATCAGTTTTGATTAATAACTTTTGCAGAAATAATCTTAAGGGTGATTACGAACTTGCAGAGGTGTTTTTGTGTGTTCTTCGAGAGAATCACATGTAGGGACGTATGGGTTTACGTCTATCATCGTGTGTCTCCGTGTTCCATGTGAGTGGTCAATCCGTCAAACGGCTAAAGAGGATTCTGCACTCGTTGGACGGCGTCGCGTCAAGATAGGATCCGTAGGTAGGTGACCTTACATGCGGCATTCTTTCTTCCGAGAACTTTTCACAATATTATCTGACATAATAGAAACATGAGAATTAGTCGTTTTAGAATTCTGTTTATTCTGCAAAATTCTCTTACCTTTGGAAGTATGGAGCTTCTGTGCAATAGAATCCTTTGAGGAAGAGGATTCACCTTTTTCATATATTGGAGTTACAAAATTAACTTTTGTTTTCTCATTTTTCATTTGTAAAAGTGGTGAATTTTCTGATGAATCCTTAGAATCTGTAGATATTCTTTTTAGAATACTTACAGGTTCTTTAGGTTTTTCAGCATGTTTGTCATGTAACGATTTATCAAACTCATCTATCTTAACAAGCATCTCTTCCAATGAATTGAAATCCAAGTTCATATACAGATCAAAATCTTGTTCAGAATTAATAGAAGCAGGTGCAATTGAAAGTTTTTGATCTGGTTGAGATTTGTCTTCAGGCTGATTTTGCAGTTTTAATCCCAAAGATTTAATTTCAGCCTTAAGAATTATGATTTTCAGACTCAAAAGTTTTGATTTTCAATTCAAGATCAGAATTTATTATCTCAAGAATTGAATTTGGTATAAATATGGCTTTTGAGAATGAGTAGTATTTTCAGATAAATCCTTTTCAGAATAAGTCTGAATATACTCCTTAGAAATACTAGAATTTTGATAACTCTCATTTAATCTGTTATAATCTACAGTATTCTGCATTTTATCTGATCTCAACCTTTTTAAATCTTCTTCTGATTCTACTTCTTCCGTAGCTTTCATGAAAACCATTTGTAATCCTAAATTCATATATCTGACATCATATATAGTTGGTGAATTTGAAATTGCTTTGGTCGGATATTTAGGATTAGTCCAACCTATACCTGATTTGGAATTATAAAATTCGGTATCTTTAGGGTTGGTTCAAATATATAGTTTTATCTGTTTGACCTCGTTTTATAAATTCATCTTCTAAAGATTTAATTTTCTCATAAAGTTTCATTCATTCATCAAATATGGCATGATATTTCACATAATAAATTTATGCTTCTAATTCAGCTAAATTCAGTTTTTCTGTTTGGTTAGATATATTCCTATTCACTTTCTGAATTTGACTTTGAAGATCATTTGCTTTATCTTGTAAATATGATACAGCTCTTAAAGCTTATGTCTTATCCTTGGAAAAATCTTAAACTAAAGCATGTTCTTGACTTAATTTGTTTTCCAAGGAATGGACATTTTTCTTTTCCGCTTTTAAAGATTTTTCAAATTACTTAAACATATAAGCCATTTGCGTCAGTTTTTATTCTAGCATACAGGAGTTATCATCATCAGAATCAGAGTTAGTATTTACCTCTGGTGTCTCTGAACTTTTGGATGCATCTGATTCTGATTCATCATCATCCTTTTCCTTGCTACATCCAGCATCTCCTGTTGCGATTAGTGCTAACTCTTCAGTCAGTTCCTTATCATCATCAGACTCTTCTTTCTCTTCAGTCTTCTCATTTGTCAAACCCACCTAAACTTCATCTTAAGCTATCATTGCAGACTTAGTAAGTTCAGAATCATTAATAACTTCAGACTTCAGACAGATGTGTGCATCTTCATCTAGAATATCTTCGTCTTCAGATAATTGGAGCCAGTGATCATCTTCAACCATCAAAGCATTACCAGACTCTTTTTCTTTTGCTAACAGTGCCTTACGAGTGTAGTATTCTGAATACTTAACTACAGGCAATCTGCATTCTCTGGCATAATGGCCTAGCTTGCCACAGTTATAGCACTTTTGTTCAGAATCCTTCTTGGCAGGCTTATCAGATTTTTCATATTTGTCAGCTTTCTTGCCACTGCTCTCTCCTGATTTATAATATCTGTCCTTCTTCTCAAACTTCCGTGAGCCTGTTTTGTACCTCATCTTATTGTTGGTTGGTTTTCGGTAGAACTTCTTTTGAAATGCCTTCGTCAGCAAGGCTATTTGTTTCTTCATTTCTTCAATTTTAGAATCAGTTGAGAAATCCCATGAGTCTGACTCTGATGAACTGCTGCTCACTACTACGCGTTTCTCCTTCATTAGCTTGTATTTGTACTTCTTATTTGCTAACAAAGCTAAAGGATCAACGGTTTCCTTTTCAGCCTTTTTCTTCCGTGACATCTTCCTTAAAACAACTTCTTGGTAGTTGTTAAGGTTTTCATATACCATGTGAAAGTCCATGTCGTCAATCTCCTTGGTTTGCTGAATTATTATGGTGTACTTATCCCACTCCGGATTCAGTACATTCAGTAATTTGACATTGATGTCCAAATTTGACTTTGTGACACCATTCCTCTTCATTTAACTGACTAGTTTCACAAACCTCAGATACGTACTCTCCAGCAATTCCCTTTCTCGTGGTCTGAAGTTTTCAAAAGTCATCAAACTGTTTCGGACTCTGTTTGTTACTACTCTGTCTGAACCCCTCATTAATTTACAGACCTCATCCCAGATGGATTTGGCTGTTTTGGTACTAGTCAGACAGGTATATATATATATATATATATATATATATATATATATATATATATATATATATATATATATATATCAGCAACAGTTTTCTAGCTGTCTTGTCCCTCAGTTTTCTCCATTTTTGTGCTTCAATTAGGTTTGTGACCTCAACTGCTCTTTCAGGGATAGGAGGGTTGCCGGTGGGTACAGCTGGTATGGTCTCAAGGAAAACAGCTGGTCCGTCATTGAGTGATTTCAGCATTTCATCAGACAGGTCATGGAAACTGAAAAATTCAAGGAATCTCTCCCTCCATTGTACGTATTCACCTCTGTGTAGAATTGGAGGTTTTGTTTCCGACCCCATGGCTAGTGCATCTTTGGACATTTTGACTGATTAACAGGAATCTTCCAAGATCTTTTAAATGAGAATTGATTGAAATTGAAAAATTGATCAAACATGATGATACGTTGATCAAACTCGAATGAATATGGAATGAAACTCGAAATGAATGGGATCAAACTCGATCAAAGAATGATAAAACTCGAACAGTGAATGGAATCAACTTTATTTGTAAAGATGGAAACTCGAATCTAGAAGAAATCAATAAACAGATTAAAAATGCAACTCGAATGCAAAGAATATTCAACTCGAATGAAGCTTCTGTAAAACTCGGATCAAATGAGAATAAACTCGAATGAAGTTGACGGATGATTGATTAAACTCGAATTGGTCTTGTTTAAAACTCGATTAAAATTCAAATCCACATACAGTGGTTTTATAAAACTCAAATAAAACTTCCTCCGAACTCGAATTGAATAGAGTTCAACTCGATTGACTCTTCTATTCAACTCGATTAAAATTGAGTTCAACTCGAATTAAACTTTTTGCAAGTCTATTGAAATAAGTGTCCAACTCGATTGGAACTTCTTTCAACTCGATTTATACTCCAATTCAACTCTATCAATAAAGCATCCAACTCGATTAATAAACCATTCAACTCGATCTAATCTGTTTTTCAACTCGATAAACATATGAACATAACTATATTCAAGTTTTATGATTTTTAAGTAAAATCAAGTCCAGAATTCAATATTTTCACTGAAAATGCATATTTTGATACCAAACTGAAATCTAAGGTGAGGTTTTTAGCTACAAACACTTCGTATTAATGCAGATTAAACACCTTGTTTTTCACAAAAACAGTGAAGAACAATGGGTTTTGCAAAAATCAAAAAAATCAATAAAAATCTGCTCGAGTGTTTTGAATTACAGATTGATATTATGATCAATCTGATCGATTTTCAATCCTCTTCCTTCTATCAAAACTTCAGATTCAATTACCAACTGAATCAAAAACCCTAGAGGTTTTTTTTTTTTTTTTGATTTTTTCAAACTTTCGATAAAACAGTGAATATTTTTTGAAATTTCAATCAAGAAATCATTTCCATGCTCTGATACCAATCGTTATTCCTATTTAATCAATCAATGAATCAATATAAAACAATTAAGAACACAATTCAAAGACTAACCGAATGATTATATTGCCAAATTTGGATTACAGAGAGAAAACGAACGACGAACACACTGTAGCCCTAATCTTTGTGAGAATCCATGCACAATAAGTATTTCTTACAAAAGTAGAAAATGTCAGATCCGTTAAATTTTACAAAAGGAATATCTATTATATACAAAAGTCAACTTTTCACTAATTACAAAATATACCCCAAACTTATTTAATTCATCAACATAATATATATTCTAACACTAGTTCTCACACCGGAATCTGGATTCCCTATGATGTCCTCAATTGGATGATCCTTATTTATGCTCGATGTTTCGATTGCATCGACCAAAAGTTTATCTCCCAAATTTGATCCTATTTCGCCTAAGTGGGTGTGACTTCAGACGGAACAACTTCCTCCTCGTGATCACTGTCTTCTGAGGAAGAATTATTTGTCTGATTCTCATCCGTAGGCAACTCAGGTTCATTAATTGCTGGTGACCCATATTCTATCGTTATATTCTCAGATGTCGTTGGAATGCTTGAATTTAGAAAAGCTCTACCGTCATCGTTAAGATTTAAAGACGAGAAGTCATTTTCCACAGAACCTGCATTTCCACTAAACTGAATGCTAAATGATCCAAACACAGAGTCATAATCAAATAACCATTCTGGACCAGTTTGGGGTTCGTGTGAATAACTTGTGACATCAATGTTAAATACAATTTTAACTGTATCAGTAGTTTTATTAAAAACCCATGGAAAAGATCAAAGAAAGTCAAAGTTTAAAAGTTCAAAAGTTTCAAGTGAAGATATCTTCTGATTCTCAAAGTGACAAAGTTCATTGCCAAGTTCGACTTAAGATTCTTATCAAAGCTGAAGATTAGTTTCACATTAGTTGAATGTTTTCGCTATTGAGAAAACTCCGTAAGCTGTTATTGAAAGACAAGATCATTCAGAAGGGAGATTATTTATCAAAAGATCAAGTTTATTTTGAAGAAACTAGACTTGATCCTAAAGGGGGACATTGTTAGGGTTAATTAATTGTTATTAAGTCCAGAGGTTTATTTATAATTATTTAATAGTTCATAGGTTATTTATGTACGGGCTTTAATAGTTTAAACCACGAGCTTAGGCCTATTTAAGTTATTTATTTAAAGGTTTATTTAGGGTTTAGATAACACACAAGCGAATAATTGAAGGTGTTGGAGTGTGTAGCCGTCGGTTTGAAGAAATAAACTTGTGTTTTTCATGTTCTTCGTTCAAGGTTTTATATACTCAGCTATTATAATTGTTTCTCGTTCGTAATCGTTATTATATATTGTGTGATTGTTCGTTTGTTTGATTAATTAGGGACCTACAAAACCTAATAAGTGATTTTCAAAGTTAGGCTAAGTCTGTTTACACTGTTATGTTTGTTGTAACTTGGCAGATTGTCGAAGTTGTCCATAACCCTTGGACAGGTTTGAGATAAACTCTCTACATTGTTCATGCTTGTTGAACAGTTTTGACCCAAGATAAGTGTTCTTTTCTTTGTGAACGGAACTTGTTCTTTTCTTTGTGAACAGAACCTGTTCTTTTCTTTGTGAACAGAACCTGTTCTTTGTGAACATGTTTTACACTTTATGAAATTTGTTTCCATGTCCTCATGCAAAGTCTTGAACGTAAAAATCAGTCTACAACTCAAGACAAAATGGAAAATCAGAAGTTGTCAGTTCTGCCAAAGCTTCTCTGAAGCACGAAGAGAAAAAGGATATCTGAAATGGGTGACAGACCTCTTATATCAAAATAGCATTACATGAAGTGGAAAAGTTTAAAGTTGACATTCCTCTTTAAGGTAAAGCTGTTGACAACAGAGACAAAAAGGAAAAGACAAAGTTTCTACAACAAGTGGACAAAACCTGATTTGTCAGACGTGCAGAAAAGAATCCTTTTCTTTTTGCAAAGACATTCCCACTTTCTTTACAACCAATGAAGAAGCTTCACTGAGATTCACTAAGTGAGTATAAAAGAAAGACAAACTTGTACTCTATTGATTTGGCCAACCTAAATGTGAGAAAAGATGTCTGCTTACTATCTAAGGCATCTTCAAAGGAGTCATGGTTGTGGCATCGTCGTCTTTCCCAATGTTGCCAAAGAAGGTTTAGTCAAAGGCCTTCCAACTCTCAAATTTCAGAAAGATTAGTTGTGTGCGGCTATTGAGAAAGGAAAGACGGTGAGAGCCTCACATAAATCAAAATTTGAACACTCTTCAACAAAGTCTTTAGAGCTACTTCACATGGATCTCTGCTGGCTAATGGAGCACAGAGTATCAACAAGAAAAAGTATGTTCTTGTAATCGTCGATGATTACTCGAGATACACGTGGGTTTTCTTTCCGCGATCCAAATCTGAAGCTACAGATATAATCAGTGACTCCATGCGCAAAATTCAAGTCAAGTTACAGCTGACTGTCCAGGCCATTAGATCTAATAATGGTACTGAATTTATGAACAAGTCCTTAGAGACCTTTCTTAGTTCTTTAGGAATAACCCATCAATTCTATGCTGCTCATACCCCTCAACAAAATTGTGGAGTTTAACAATGAAACCACACTCATGTTGAATCTGCAAGACGATGCTAGCCTATTCAAATCATCCGTTATTCCTCTAGGCTGAAGTTGTAGCAACTGCGTGTTTTACCCAAAACAGATCCATCGTAAACAAACGCTTTGGAAAGACGCCATATGAATTGATTAATAAAAGACTTCCTAACGTTAAATTTATACATGTCTTTGGTTGCAGATGATTCATTCTAAATGATATAGATAATTTAGGAAAATTCAACCAGAAAGCAGATGAAGGAATCTTTATCGGCTACTCTAAGGAGTCTGTGACTTTCCGAGTGTACAACAAACACAAGAAGACTGTCATTGAAAGCATGAATGTCAAATTCGTTGAGGTATCGTAATGGCTCCAGGACATCCCAGTTCAGGACCCGATCCTCAACAGAATACTTCTTTGAAGTCCACTGAGCATAAAGATGATTCGAATGATCTTAACACTTTGTTTGAGAATTTCTGTGATGACTATTTTGATAAGGCCAAAACTGATGTACCTACTTTGGTTCCAGACAGACATACTGAAGATGCTGTTGTCATCTAAGATCATTCACTGCCAACAGTTTCTAGAGACTCTGTATTCGTTTCTTCTGATAGTGTTCCACAACCAACGGCTCCAGAATCTCAAGTCTTACCCTTGAATGATCACACCCTCGAAACCCCTATTCCAGTTGAGGTTCCAACACCTTCGGAACCTCCTCCCCGTCAACCCTACCTTGATTTAGATCCCAATCAAGACCAACTTCAACCATATCCTCATACACATAAAGAGACAAGGGATCACCCTCCGAAAAACATTAGATCCCTCTACGTCAGTTCAAACTCGAAGAGCTACAAACAACGAGTATCTCTTCTCAAATTTCTTGAGTAATATCAAACTGAAATTGGTTAGAGAAGCTCTTCAGGACGTTGATTGGATTGTCGTAATGCAAGAGGAACTGAATCAGTTTCAACGGTTGAGAGTTTGGCGATTGGTGGAAAAACCAAAGGATAAAACTATCATTGGCATGAAATGGATCTTCAAAAACAAGAAGAATGAACAAGGTGTGATCATTCGTAACAAAGCACGACTCGTTGCCAAGGGATACAATCAACAGGAGGGAATTGACTACGATGAGACATTTGCACCGGTTGCTACTTGCTAGAATCGAGGCCATACAGATGTTCTTAGCATTTGCATCTCATAAAAACTTCACAGTATATCAGATGGACGTAAAGACGGCGTTTTTGAATGGGGAACTGAAAGAAGAAGTATATATATCAGCCTGAAGGATTTCTAGATCCTTCGAAGCCTGATCATGTATATATTTTAGATAAGTCATTGTATGGTCTTAAACAAACACCTCGAGCATGGTATGATGCATTATCACTCTATCTCATAAAATGTCTTTTCAACAAAGGTGCAGTTGACACAACCCTATTCAAAAAATGTCAAGGTCCAGATATCATTGTAATATAAATATATGTAGATGACATAATATTTGGGTCTATAAATCCAGAATTTTGTAAAAAAATTGCGTTTTTAATGTCCCAAAAGTTTGATATGAGCATGATGAGTGAAATAAATTTTTTCTTGGGTTTACAAGTACGTCAACTGAGTGATTAAAATTTCATCAATCAGTCGAAATGCATCCAAGACATGTTGACAAAGTTTAACATGACCAACAACACTACAATCAAAACACACATGGCTCCTGTTTTGAAATCGAAACTCGATGAGGACATTTCGAAGAAACCTGTAGATGTTACTCTATATCGAGGAATAATTGGGTCATTAATGTACTTAACTGCGAGTAGAATAGATATTATGTTTGGTACATGTGTTTGTGCTAGATATCAGGCGAATCCTAAAGAATCTCATCTGGTTGCTGCCTCAGATATCTGAGGGGTACCCTAATCTAGGTTTGTGGTATCCTAAGGAATCAACTTTTACATTGACTGCCTTTTCTGATGCTGATCATGCAGGTGACAAAATGGATAGAAAAAGCACATCAGGAGCAGTTTAATTTCTTGGTGATGGTCCCTGTTGGTCATCCAAGTAATAACATTGTGTCTCACTATCAACAGCCAAAGTAGAATACGTAGCTGTCACTTTGTGCTGCTTTGAAGTCCTGTGGATGAAGAGCCAATTACGAGACTACGGGTTCACACCACAGAAGATTCCTATCTACTGTGATTCTGAACGTGCAATTGCTATCGCATCGAATCCTGGGCAACAATTTAAGACAAAGCACATCGACATCCGGTATCACTTTATTAAGGATCATGTAGAAAACGGTAATGTTGAATTGTATTTTGTACCTACTGAATATCAGTTAGCTGATTTGTTTACCAAAGCGTTAGATGAAAAGCGTTCTAATTTTTTGGTATACAAATTAGGTATGCTGAATCGTTAGGTTTAAACATTCAGTGATACAGGGTATAAATTTCCACCTTTCTATTTTTCACTTAATTTATTTTATCTTAATATCTTGTTCTTACAAAGTGTTGATTTTTCTGAGATTTAACTGATAATGAATTGTCATGTGCAGGCGGAGCAAGCTGAAAATTATATTTGAATAACTTCTTTGAACAGTTTATCTGATATTTTTTATGTGCTTAATTGTAGGGGGAGCGTTTCTCAAATGTGACATCAATTTGAGGGGGAGCACAACTGAATTCTTCAAGGCGGAGCAATTTTCATTTTACTTTATTTCATTTTTTATGTTAATTTTATTTTACTTTGTTTTATTTTATTTCATTTTTTTAGTATCATATTTTTTTAGCATGTGTGTTTTTATTTTATCTTTATGTGGTTTGTTTCAATTGGGCTTAAAAGAAAAATAGAAGGAAGAATGGGTCGGGTTTAACTACCTAACTGTTTAAATTCAAATTTCAAATTTCTAAAACTCTTTTTCTCACTTTCTCGAAAATACTAAACTACCATTGTTCCCTCGGATTTCAATCGTACAGTCACCAACAACCATTTTCAAGTTTGATTCCAACGTTTTTAGTGCAACTTTGTAAGTTTTTCTACTTTATTTTTACTATTTGTTAGTTTATTTTTGTGTTTCTTCGTGGTTTATAGCCACTGTGCGTGTATGGTTGTGTGTGTGTGTGTCGATGTGTGAATTTCTGGAATCTTGATTGTGTGCTTACAAGTTGAAATTGATTATTTTTATGTGTGCATCATGATGAAATAAACTTAGATATAAATTTCATGACTTATGATGCATCATACAACATTTAATTTGAAGATTTCAGGTTTGTTTTTTTCGAGTTTTGAAATGTCTGAAAGTCTGCATTTTTTCTTCATTTAGTTGTTTTTGGACAAAGTTCAGTAAAGGATTTGTGTTTAGGATAGTTTTTCGATGTTGATCATGTCATTTTTCTAAGTTTTAGGTGCCTAATTGTGTTTATTTGATTTTAGCGTGTCCAACGGACTTAGGGAACTTTTTCCAGTAAAACTCGCATGAAGCTTGATTCTATGGTATATGCGAGTTTAATTACTTAGGATATTATTCTTGTTTAAAACTCGAACAAAGCTTCACCCGAGGTTTTCTTAGTTTCATTCGAGTTTTATAAAGGCTTTTTTGAATTTGTCCAAGTGTTTTTCTAGTTTTGCAAAGACTCATTCGAGTTTCATTAAGGCTCATTCGTGTTTTATGAAGACTTACCCGAGTTTGTGAATGCTTTATCCGAGTTTAATTAAGACTCTTTCGAGATTGATACAGACATATGCGAGTTTTATCATGACTCACTCAATGAGTCATACGAGTTTGATGAATAAGGGCTCAATGTTACCCGAGTTTCATGCTTACATTTCGAGTTTCATCATGCTTTAACCGAGTTTCATTTCAAAATTTTTTTCTTAAGTGTGGGAATTTCATTTTTTAGAAAAATTTTCACATTTTTCAAGTTAAAATTTTAAAATATGTCTTTCATTAACATTGGTCCCTTAATGCTTGACTTCGGAGTCCTCACAATAATATTTTAATATTGTAAGGTCTAGACTCTAAGGATCTATCTTGACGTGACAGCGTCCAACGAGTGCGGAATCCTCGTTAGCGGCTTGACAGTAAGATCACACTCACGGGAACACGGAGACTACCATGGTGTTATACGAACGACTACGAACGTACCTACACTATGATTTTCTCCGAAGAACACTCTCTGAATACTATCAAATTCTAGATCGCCTTTGCTTAATCACACTCTGAAATTCTGCAAAGTCTAATAATTATTCGATTTAATCCTTAATTATACTGACAAATTCGAGTTTGTCTTAGGACAAATTCGAATCAGGCCCAAGGCCCATTCGAATTTGTACACTTGACAAATTCGAATCTTCCTTAAGTATAAATTCGAATTTATATCAAATTCGAATTTCAACTATCAAACCTCTATTTGAACATATGTTTTAACTTATGTTTGAATATATCTTTGAACTTTATGTTTGAACTTCTTGTAATACGTTACACCAAGTTCAAACATACAAACAACAAATATCAAACACACATAATCACATATATCAAACACTAGTCAATATTCAATACTACGTAACTTGACTTACATAAAATGCTAACTATACTTAGACTGCTATCGTCACACAGGGTGTACCAACAGACTCCCCCTTGACGATAGCTTCTAACTATTTACATTTTGACTAAGTACTAAGGTCTATTCAAAATACTACCAGCATACAGACCTTGTTCAACACAAACCTTGACCACTTTCTGATACTTTTTAGCTTCAGATTCCATATGCGCATCACACGAGGTTTTGTGAACATGAAGCACTTGAAGCTCATCTTTGGACAGATTAACCAGGTGCAATGGATCATACACTCTAAGAATCACCTTTTCTTCGAGGTCTTCCATTACAGCTTCACCTGTCTCGCTCTCAACATACCACCAGTTGAGATTGCCCAACACATTCTGTGGCATTGGCTCCAGAGGGACTTCCTTTAAACATCTAAATGGTTTGTACTGAATTTTCATCCATGGCCTACCAGTCAGAGGATCAATTCTTGTATGGTCCATAACTCTTTTGCCAATGCGTGGATTGAGCCTTTCAAATTTCCTAGACCTCCCTTCCCTTCTTATGATCTTAGCAATGATTTCTGCGTAGGGATCGTCTCCAATATTGATAAGCTCCTTCCAGGCTAAGGCCTTTACTTCACACTTGGGCAAGGAGTTGAAATCCTTCAGACTTCTCCTCAGATACTGAAGGCCATCCTTTCTTTTGATGATAAACAGCTGTAGTTCTCGATCAAAGAACCAACTAAGTATATTTCGAGACAGCTTCCCAGCACTAGGCACAAGCATCTTTTCCTTCAACTCTATAGCCTTCTTTTCTGACCTAAACCATAACTTTCTCTGTTCTTCATCATTAAGCTCCCTGGCAGGCTCTTCAACTTGTGATTCAACATTTAAAGCAGCTTTAACAGCTTCTAAAGCAGCTTTAAAACGATTCCTCTTGGCCCTATGCCTAGGCTGAGCGGTAGGAATTTCTGGCTCAGAAGTAGAGGCCGATGAAGCTCCCTGCATAAAACGATTCCTCTTGGCCCTATGCCTAGGCACCAAAGGCGTAGTATCCTCAATCTCGAAATCGGAATCATCCTCATCCGAATACCTAGACACTCTTCTTTTCTCTGCCACTTGATTTATCACC